>JAHZMV010005757.1:0-13165 GCA_027743765.1 Coecobrya sp. COE2
TTATAGTATATGTAATGACAAAATCTACAAAATTGGTTTCGTTGCGTATTGACATATTGACATCAGAGTGAATCCTTTCGTAGCCAATTGATTTCCATTGATTGCAGAAATTAAATGGAACAAAATATTATGCACATATCGTATGGTAGGCATGATGTTTTTGGTATGTGTGTTTAGTGTTCGAAAGTTGAATCCCAAATGTATCACAATGAATCACAGCAAGTGTGATAATCATGTAACTGTTTACTGAAACTTTTTTTGGTTCTAAATGCTTCTCTGTTATATGATAGGCATGTCCCATCCACCCGTCGAGAGTCGAGACAAAGTTACAATACAAAAATGATCGCGGGGTAATGGACCAAATATAAGTGTTAGTAGAAGTGTTGCCACGCTGCTGGTTGCATTTTGTTAACATTTGTACAATGCACTTCCAGCAATTCATATCACTAGCAACGGCAAAAATAACAATGGATTTGGTATCTGTGTTTTATGCTCTCACTACTACTGTACCGTTGTAATTCGTAAAGATTCTTCACTGCCATATTATTCAAAGTCAGAGACAACGGTTAATGTTTAACTGTGTCGGATGCATCTTATGCAGAATTAATTGATTTGTCATGCTCACGACAACAGGATAGAGAAATACAATAAAAATAAGTACAGTGCAGTCTTTAAAAAATTATATCGTTATCGTCACTAGGCACATAGGCGATATCCTTTCTCGAATTATCCTTAAATTAAAGGAAAACTAATATATATATATATGCTACTAGGGAAGGCCCGTGCACGCGAAGCGTGCATTTTCTAGAATATGTAGTTGAATTTCAAAGACAAACTACCAAATATGCGATGGTTATTGAACATATTCGAATGATCATGACATGATATTTCTTTCGAGTGGCATAACCGTCATATTTCGGATATGATATTTTCTCTTTTGTTATCTCCTTCTTCATCCACCCTCTTAGCCCAATAGTAGCTAATTATGAACTGATGATAAGAACTTATCAACAAGACTTCGATAAGACCTTGCCGTTAAAATAAACGCCATATTTGAAATCAGAAGCTCAAGATATTCCATGTACTTAATTTCAGCCCAATAGAAGCTAATGAGATGAAGATAAGCGCTTATCAACACTGCTTCGTTAAGATCTTGTCATTAAAATAGGAAACCGGCAGCTCATATTGCCCCTCTTGTACTTATTTCAGTCCAGTTTCAGCAGACATCCAGGCAGGGTGAGGAAAGTGAGGACACATTCACACACACAGTTGTGCTTTATATATAAGTATGATGATATTGGCTATGAACTATGAACACTTTCATGGTTGTCTCATATCGAAAGTATGTATGTACAAACATTGAAACTGCTGTAACACTATTGCACAGTTTCTAATAATTATCTCAAATCATTTGATTGTAAACACTAACACAGGCATGAATTGATGAATGCTTCGTTCGATGTTGCACATTGGAAGCGTCACACATAAAATTGCAGTAAATACCAAAATGATGTACTACTATTGTGAACATATTGCCAAAAATATTATTTTGCTAACACCTAAAAAGGTACAGTGCATTTCAAAACACTTCGTTTATGTATTACACATAATAGCTATTCAAACCACCCACTTTTGAGTGGGATACATACCGACCCAAAGTTGGCAAATATGCCGCCTCATACTACCACAGTCAATTTCAGTGAAAACCACTGGAAAATGGGATGAGTGTAGATCAGATCTGAATTTACACAATGACATGCATCAATTCACAATATTATGTACTTTTTTCATCACACAACAGGTAAAAAGATGATAAGACATTGCATTGCTAAGAAAATTGATTTTTCTTCTGGGAATGACATTTTAGCACTTTTATGAACAAATGGTTTTGCATATTAAGTTTAGCTTGAAAAATCTCGACTTTAAATGAATGCTAAAAGTTGAGTGAAAGCGGCACATTTGCGGCGGCTGTTGGTGACAGTTGCACCGAAAATACGTCTCGAGTCTCAACGCCTTATGGTATTGGCCTCCATATTAATTCAAGAGCTGAAATTTATTTTCCCGACGGTTGACCAGGCGGTTCGCTTACTGTTGGTTAATAGACCACGAGCACAAGAGTTGGCCGATACCGATGATAGGCCTCCGACGTATGAGTCATCGAATATGTAGTTGCGCAACTGGTTAGGCAGTAGAACATTCATGGATGCCTTTGTGAGAGATGTCATGCAGTTAGTAAATGGTCAATGGGAGAATGGCCACAATCGATACCTCAATTGTCTTAAAAACTGCCTTTTCATTATAATTTGTTTCAAAGTTGCATACCACTGAGAATGTAAAGAAGGAAAGAGACAATGTACACATACTGTATTTATTCCTATATTAATTTAGTAGTAGATAGTGATACTGTTTAGATCAGTTAATCATGAAAGGTCAACAATCATGTTTTCCCTGATTATTGTACCAACTCAAATAGTAGATGCGGCAACTATACAAAAATGCCTAAAAAATGTAGTAATTACAAAATATATATACACATGCGCAAGAGTTTGAAAAAAAATAGGGTTTCTGAACGCTAGACTAGTACCAGAAAGTATTACAAGTACTAGTACGAGTAAATGCAAAAAATCTTCATTGAAGAGTATATAATCGCATGCATACTTGTTAATTACCGATAAAATCCACAATTATTACCATTTATATATTTGAATTTAATTGTAAAAATCATTTGTTCTGAATCTTATTAGGATGACAAGAATTTTAAAAGAAGTTCGACTAACATAAGGCTTTAATCAATTTTTCATATGTTGATGATAAGACTTAGAAAGATCGTTTATACACTCTATTATAACTAATTAATTTGTAATTATGGAATTCGCGCTACTCGGTTCACGTTGGCGGTTGTGAACTCTGTTCTTTCCAGTGCTTATCTACAATTTTTTTTACATGAATAACGGATGCATCTTTGTCTCCACTAACATTTTCAACCCGGTAAGGCGGCGATACGGTGACTTCATTCAGCACAATGATTTTGTCTCCATCCCAGTTCACATCATCAATCCTAAAAATAGCACACAATACAAAAAACCCGTTATCTCATAGTCTTCAGCACACGCATTAAGGATGTCTTCAAGTCCTATAAGCCTTGCTTCTTGTATTTAAAATACAAGTATATACCTTCTAGAATGACAGAGCTGCTTATAAAAAAGTTTTTATATTCAGAAAATTTCGCAAGGAGCTAGGAGCTCCCTGGAAGGCACTTGGGCGCTCGCCCGCATCTTGTTAGGTTTGTCACACAATTTCATTATAAGACCCACTGTTTATGCACTGTGGATATAGCGCTCCTGTAGTAACATTGTGACGAAACATGACTTTGCACAGGGCGAAAACTTTGAAACATTATTTAGCTCATAATTTTCCAAAGTGCGTCCCTGTTAAATGATGTCAGTCAGTGGACAGAGCTATTATATTCAGGCGCCATGGGCTCCGAATACAGCCCTGTCCACTAACTCTATGTCGTGTCGCACAATAAGATTTATCAATGAAATTGATTGAAAAACGCCCTAAAATGCGAGCCGTCGGCTTTTCCCAATAGCCTGTCTGTACGTTGCGAAATTTCATAAATTTTGCACGCAGCTTTCACTCCAGAAAGTACACTTGCATTTTGTATACACCAAGTACCGCTTTTATGACTTGAACACAACCATAAACATTTATTAAAGTGTAGTGTGTACATACGTCTTGGTTATAGTTAGAAATAGTTTCCTCCCTTCCGGGGCAACGTCAGCGGAGAGTGCACGAATCCGTGCCTTTTTAAGTCCTATTGACTTCATTCTTCGTTTCTCCAACTTAATTAATCACACAAAAAATGTATAATTATGTATGAATGAATGCCTGCTTAAAATATACGCATAATACACACATATGTGTATATAAAAGTGCACAGAAAAATACACAATAAAAAATTGTGAATGACACACTGTAACTTTTGACATATTGCCCTGTTTAGTTACCTTAGCAAAATCAATAGCTTTTAAAGAATCGGCCGGTGCTCCATCTTCAATGCTTAATTTTTCTATACAGTCAACATTGATAATATACATATCACTATTGCTAGACTTTCCGTTGGACGCTGGAGATTCTGTTGGCAAAACAGTAATAAAAGATGTATGTAAATATTTTGAAAATTTTCAAAATGTACCTTTTAAATGCACAAGATTTACTGACAGCGACCAATCTCTAAAAAAAATATTTGACGCTCTAACTTACTGACAATTAGTAGCCGAGACGGAGTATGAAAGGCTTGTACTTGACCCTCAACTTCGCCCCCTTGATAACGGCATTTAATATAACTTCCAACAGTGAGATGGGCCTTCTGAGACAAGTCGGCATTTCTATCGTCTGCCATTATGATTGTAATTATATTAGTAATTAATTAATTATATTGGAACTGGTTGAATGGATATATTATACATGTAATGCTCTTGCCGTGCCAAATAAAAAAGACTCAAAGGAAACTGAGTACTGAGCTGAGGCATATAGATGCTCAATTGAACAAGTATGGGTCCCTATGAGTAGAAAATTTTGCTTGTGAAGTTTCGCCTCTATCTACACCTGCATTTCCCTAACATCTACACATACTCTCTGCATCTCTAATAGACTCGGGGCGAGTTCTATCTTTTCAATTTCCCACAGTTTCATTTATGAAAGTATATCCTCATACCTAACCCCTCTCCTTCTCTACTCCAATATTAACTGCAAATTCTACATCCCAGTTTTAATCATGCTACCAAATATCTGAATGAAATATGACCAGAAATATGAAATTTGTCCAGTTAAACAATGTCATCAATGACAGAAAGCCTCATATATGCCATCCAAATAGCCTTTGTGCAATAAGGAAAATAAGCTCGGATTTACTTTACTTGTATTAGTTTGATGTATATAAAGCTTATAAAATGATGACCAGGATGCAGTATACACGTTCATGAGTGAGCTTTGAGCTTAATATCCAGTAAGATTCTTATACCAAGTGAAAAGCTGCTTAAGGAATGGAATGCAGCTTTTGTGAAAGGATAGATGTACACTGCATGAATAACGAAACATGATACTTTTGCATCCGTTCATATAGCCCATTCAATAAAAATAAGAAGAAAAAATTATGCCTAAAGCAGTAAATAGTTTTGACATTCCAGGCAGAAGAGAACCTAGAACATCTTAAAGACGGGCATATTTACACTAGTGGTTTGTTTACTACCATTGGAAAGTTGGGAAGATGAAAACGTTAATTTTGTTAATGTGAAAGCAGTCAGACAATAGGGTAAGTAAAAGCCAATTTTAAGGTTAGATTTGGAGAGGCAGTTTTTAATTGGTGTGGAATTGCAAGGGGTAGAGACGGGCAAAATATGGTCACTCTGAAAATCATGATCGAAAAATTGCATGAATTGGGTGTTACTTCAAATGTATGCATTTATAGGATGACCTTCAATTATACTGAACTTGCATACGGTAAATTGTCAAGGTTTAATAAGGCTTTAAACAACATGTAATTAAAGTGATAAGCAAATGGTTCATCACGAATACGCAAACGCAACCGTTCCATATAATTGCTTTGTTTTGTGTTGCCAAAATGGTAGGTTATATTGCTGGACTTACGAATATTCTTCGATTACTTGTAGAAATTCAAGCCAATCGATGGAAACATTTGAGTGAGTTTTTTAGCGTTCTCTAACCCACATAGTGTAGCATGTTGCGAAAAAATTCGGGATAGTTTGCAAGCAAATGTGTTCAATTCAATACAATTCATAATATAGAATCAGACCTATAATTTTTTCTTATTTACAATTGCAGATAGTCTGGAACAAAGCTCAGTGTAGCTGCATACGTTAAGGCGTTTACTTGTGGAAGGTTGGAGGAGATCCCTGACTACTGGAAGGAAGTGCCGTTAGCTTCGTTGTCCAGATAGTTGAACAAGTTGCTCTGAAAGTGACTGTATGAAAGACTAAAGGTATGCTTATTACCTCAACGTTGGTGGAAGATAATAAATACACAAGTTTTAGGGATTACATGAAGGGAATAGTGGAACGCTTGATCCCTATTCCAATGGAAGCCATAGATAATAATAATCACGTAAATGGGACTGTGGATAAAGGAGATTACGATCAAGTTGACAGCAGTAACGGGGAGATGGAAAGCACGCAAGCCGTTTCCGGCTCAACGCAAACTGATTTCGACACTGTCGATTGCAGGGATGCGGGTGGCGTTTCTCTAAGGGAACCCATGCGCAATGGAGGTGGTGGTCAGGAAGGTAAGATTTGTCGTGGATTCTCTTTGGACTGGAGTGGTGGTTATGTATACAGTTTATTTATGGATATTTTTTAATTATTTTTCTTTAGGCGGACTTCTTTCAAACTTAATGACGTTGGTGCTCCCTACCAAACGAAAAAATGTGGATGAGCCCGAAGAAGAGGACCTTAGTAGAAATAAACGATGCGTGTCAACGCAAACTGTAGAATCTCCGTTAGCTATTCGAGGTGTGATTCATTTTTGTATATACATTATAATTACTACAACTACTGGCATTTTTTATATATTGCTGACAAATGTGTACTTTTTATAGCCCGTGAACTATGCCGTATGATTATGCAAGAATTAGCTTTGGAAAATCGAGTTCCAGCCGCGTCAAGAGATGAGGTTTTTGAGGCACTCTGTTGTTGTATTTGTGAGATATTAGCTAAACATGAAATTTTATTCAATGGAATGCTTCGAAGATTTGAAGTTACCGACTATAGAGTTTTCACTTCTATTGCCAACGAACTTTTTGAGGTAATTAAACGATTTACTTATACTAAATATATGTAGCTTGTCTCTTTATTTATGGGGAACGTGTCACTAATTCCTTGCCTTATGACTGTTTTGTTCTATAATAGGCAACAACAGGGTCGTCAGATTTCAAGATAACTTGGGGACGAGTTGTTAGTCTTTTTGCGTTCGCAGTGAAGCTGGCTCAGAAATACAGAGAAAGCCAAGAAGAGGAGAAAATTGACAACATTATTAATTACTTGTCAGACTACATATCTAGGCACTTGCTGGATTTTGTGGAAGCTGACGGAGGATGGGTAAGTAATACATGGAATAGTTAATTTATCAAGGTTACATTATCCTGTTTTCTTGTATTTAATACTAAGTAATAATCTTGGTTTGATAAATTATAGGAAGGTCTAGTCAAACAGTTCCCTGTTCCTGATTCAGAGGAGAAGCAAGTAAAACGGGCAATGATGTGGTCAGGTTTATGTGTTGGCCTTGTGGCAACAATGGCCTATCTCTCAAAGTAATCCCACATTGTGGACGTTACCTTCTCCCCACCCCCACAAGCTTAGTCATGTCTCAAAAATCTCAACCGCCACAATACAACAAGCTTTAACGTTTTGTTCGTTCTCACCACAATTTACAGATTTCAAAATTTTCTACTTGCACAAAATATGTATTCCTAAAAGACTGGAAACTTTTAATTTTTTCACTTAAAGAAACTAGTTAAATTCAGCAAGCTTGTTCATTAAATAACAATGTCTTTCAAAAATGCACAATAATATTAACAGTATTTTTTCTACTTCTGCGATGAAATAGTTAATGCAGTTCAAACATTTTTCAATTAATTTTCCTAATGAAATAATATTGCTTCCGTAATTAAATGAAGTATCAAAGAATTTGAACAGAATTATAAGTACAAAAATCTGATATTTTTTGCCTGTTAACTTTTTTTGTATATTTTAATGTAAATTATGTTAAGTCCCCATGCAGCTTTTCAAACTAACGCTAATGTACTGTACAAGTTAGTGGAATTCTATGTACTAATTAAATGCGTAACTAAACCTATGAAATGGTTAAAAGTAACGTGGATAGCCCTATCTATTTTAAATTTAGCTAGTTATTAGGGAGCTAGAATTTAGTTTAGTAAGTTTTCAACGTTCAGCATTGTACATAGGAAATTATAAGAAATTATTATTAAAGTAGGAATTAATTAACTGATTCTGCAACAAGGTGTGTACTGTGTACAAAAGGTTTTGTAATATATTTCAGTTTTGTACATAGATTGTTAGAGTAGCATCAAAATGCGTTGGAACTACAAAAATGTCTGAAATCTCAAATGAATGAAATTGTTAAAATAATTGGTAGCATACTACTCTAAAATGTGGGGTGTAGTAATTAAATTATTAGATGTGACTTAATTGATAATATTTGATAAAAATCAGTGTAATTTTGTGCGTTAACATGTCTTTCCTGGGAAATGGTAATAAAATGTATCTTCCAGTTACTCATTTTGATAATCCTGCGTTCGACTGCAAACTTAATTCATCAAAAATCATTTCGATACACTGTCAAATTGCTTTTACCTTCCGTTACAGACTTTTTTACATACTATATTTCAGTGCAGCGTATAGCCTATAGCCAGGAGCATAAATTTCACAATTTGAAATGCTTGATGAAAGCAATCTCCAAGTCCGAGCACAAATTAAATTGCTCAAGTAATCAGAAATTCGTGATGATGAAACATTCTATGAAAATGAAACCGAGTCCGCAATATTAGGGTTTAATAAATGCTTTTTGGAGATTTCGTGCATTGTCCAAAGAAAGATAGTATGACGGTGTGTATTGTAGATAGAAAACGTATAACATAAGGGGATACAGATACAGATAAGATAATATCCAGATTTATTTAATATTCTAAATGTAGTGTTATATTTTAAAGACAAAAGAAAGCCGAATTAAAATTTTTGTTTCACACTTTATATAGTTAGTATCAACACATTTGTTAATTTTAACTTTTAATAAATAAAAGGGTCAACAATCTCAGCCTGCAATATAAATAGCATGCAAAGTATTGCTACGCTACATCTAGAATATATTATGTATGTATAGCTTTTATAGAAAACTATTATGTAAAATTGCATTTCACATCAACAATAAGAAAATCAACTTCCAGAGAAAAAGGTATTTATTTATATATATATGCAGCTACAATTAAAACTCTGGGTTGTTACGAGTGATGATTTGCAAACAAAGGCGGTTTAAAATCTTTCCTAAACAATGGAATCGAGTATACATTTTTATTATAGCTTACTGTTTAACTGTTAAGATCTCTTAATTATTTCCTACAAATCTTGACAAATTTAATTTCAGTTCAGTTAAATAAAAAAAGATTTAAATCACTAATATTTGTATCTCACAACTAAATAATAACAATATTGTGAACGTTGTAATTAACAAAAAATGGGGTCTGTAGTTTACGACGCATGTATGCTTCCATCATCCATGTCTCCATGACTTCTAGATATATCAGATTTGTCATCATATTCCAAATCCCCCGAGGACTCCTTCTTTGATCGTTTTTCTTGGCTACTACTTCTACTATGTCCTATGCTGTCCACACTCGGCTCACGGTCACTGTTGTCCTTTTTCTTTTTCTTGCTCTTTGATTTCTTCTTCTCATGACTGTAACCAATGGAATGAATTGAACAATTATAGAATACGCAATTTTAAAATACATATCACAACGTGACAGACAAAATGACACGACATACCTAGGAGAGCGAACTTTCCTTGAATGAGAACGAGAGCGAGATCGGCGTCTTTTCTTCGATTCTGCTTTTGGAGATTTACTTCGCCTTTCCGACTTTTTCTTGTCCTTCTGGTTATCACTTTCATCCTAAAATACAAATAATTAACCATATAAGACAAGTACCCCAGTGTAAAGAAGTTGTAACATAATTTGTAACTTGTCTCAACTTACCCCATTCTCCTTGTGATCTTTTTCCTTAATCCTTTCTCCTTTCTCTCTGTCCTTATCCCGATCCTTATCTTTCTTTGATTTTTTCTTGTCATCTCGCTTCCTAGATCTGGACCTAGAACGTCTGGAACGGGACCTGCTACGGCTTTTTCTAGATCTGCCTCTGCTTCTTGATCGCTTCCTACTCCGACTCCTCCGTTTTTCTCTGCGGATTAAAACAATACTTCTATTTCTAAGTTTTAAACATACCCGTAATCCGTCACCTTAATAATTTATTCCTATTACCTTGACCTAGAGCGTGATCGCTTGGCTTTTGAACGGTACCTATCACGATGACGAGAAGACGAACGTCGACTTCTAGACCTGGATCGCCTCCGGCTTCTGGACCGTGACCGTCTTCGTCCTCTCGACCTGGATCTCCTACTGTGAGATCTGCTTCTGCTTCGGCTTCTCCTCTTTTCTTTCACGGATGGAGCAACTGGAGGTAAAACAATAAAATCAATTATTTTTAGCATTAAATCCTAAAAAAATGCAATTTTATCAGCAAAAACCTGCAAAAATGGACCACAGGTCACAGATTCACATAATCTGGTAATATTCCAACATAGCTAACCTGTAGTATCCAGGCCGTGAGTGAGAAGGTTTTGGGCTTGCCTGGGTAAACCCTAGACATAAAAGAAAGGTATTAGAGTAATGTCACCGTAAAATGATAAGCTAGAGTTCGTGGACGTGTGGCAAAGAGTTAATAAATACTCAGTAGTATAATTAGATGATTCCCTCATCATCCTGTCGTTCCAACAAAACTTACTCGTCAGTTGTTGTTACCAGAAAATGAAGAACAATCAAAATTAAAAATATGAGATAGATGGGCAATGGATTGGTTTGGAACAGTACTCACTTCTACGTGACTCGCAAGTCAAGTTAGCTTAAGAGAGAGGTTGGCGCATCCGCCTAGCAGCTATTCAGATTGTGCCTTTACACACACAGAACAAACAAAAAGAAACGTAGTCATCACTTAGAAGTTTTAAATCACGACTCCGGATGAACTTAAATCATTTTTTTAGGTAGGCTGTTTTAATGTTTCTTTAGCCTTCACATCATGTTTTTTTTAAAAACCCGTTTTCCTAAATCTAACCATTGTATTTACCAAGCACAACTATTGAGAGCCAAGATCTTTCAATCGCATGTGTATTGCCGCTCGTCCGGTTTCCCAGGCAAGTCCTTAACTGAGGCTCCCCACAACACTGACATACAGAAAAAAACCAAAAGAGAAGCCGTTTCACATTTGTTTCTATATATGCCATAAAAAATTTCAAGTGAGAAGATACAAACAAACTTAGAAAGGTAGACATTTTTTTTAAAAACAAACTACTAATTGATAAAAGCCCAAATTATGGTCGCAATATCTCTAGTGAAAAACGGCCCATCAAAATTCATATGTATTGGCTTCAAAGACGACGTAAAAATAGAGAGGTATGTATAACCAGACAAGTTGGAAGTGTAGGCCTTTCGTTTGCGGGACCAATACATGTAGCATTTCACAATTACATTTAATATTATACGAACTGAGCATGAAGAGCATAACTATTAAATTTAATTAAAATTTCCTGTTTCCGCCTGTAACGTGGTGTATTTTTGGTAGTTTGATTGCTTTTCGGTAAAATTAACTTACTTACCTACACATCATGTGCTGAGTCTAAATCTTATCCAACTTATAAATAAGACGCCTTCTGCGGCGTTTTTTTTTTGTCTAGCGAAGAAGTATTTTCATGAAAATTACAGAAATGGTATATAAAGTTGCCACTTTACCAGTTCATTATCTGTTACTATAAGGCTATATATTTTGAATCTTAAAATGGTTTAGCTCAGCTAACATGACGAGTTTTTTTCTCTACGAGTTAATATTTAAACTACAGTACAAATTAGGACGTACTATATTTATCTTAGAAGAAGCATTGGGAACATAGGAAATAAACAAAACAAGAAATGAAAATTAAAAAGCAGCAGAAAACTGAAGCCAGTATTGAAGAGTGATAAAGTTGCAATGTTCTTCCTCTCAGAGAGTGGCTATATAACTACACAGGATGTTGCAACGCAGAGGCCAAAAGTTAGATAACGCCGTTATTTAATGATGGTATTCAATGTAGGTGGTGAGTGCTTGTTAAGAACCAATGACGCCCATCGTATTAACTAACCGAGCACCAGCACTGGGAAAGAATGGGCACTGAAAAATAAAAAGAATGAAACTCCGAGAACAGATTATGCATATGATGCGCGAGCAACCAGAATTGAGGTGCCACACGGTCTGGTAACGTTGAGCCTTGTATAACGTCCAACGGTAGAATAAGAAAAACCGGTCGCATACGAGTAACTCTCAAAAACCCACATAAAAACTGTATTGCCCATAAAATGAATTAAATTGTATGTACATCCATGTCGTCCTCATCAGATATCCTTACCTGATCATTTTGTCGCCTATGTACTGTCCGTTGAATTGTAGCGCCTGGAGTATGGCTGGCTGATCCGTGAATTCAATCAGTGCGTACTTCAGTGGGTCGTTGTCCCTCGTACAGAAACGGAAGTACTTTACTTCACCTGCCTTGGCAAAGAATTCCATTACGTCTGTCGCCGTCAACTGGAACAATAAATAGCATTTCATTACTTCATGTGCTAGGTCGTTAGAGTTGTTTTTCATGCCCTATGCTACAGTTACATATTTCAACACACGCTGTGCTCTGTTAAAGTTGACAATAATTATCTACATTGATAAGAGACGTTTTCATTTGTATGTACCAGCGTATGGGGTAAACTAAGACAATAAGCGTTGTGATAGTTTTGTATAGTTTTGAATACGGATGCAGAACATGTAATATCCACATGCATCAATTTAAGTCACGTGCTAGCTAAATTAGGCCGTTTACCTATTCCTTAATAAATATTATCACAGCATTCTTAGATTCATTATAGCCAATCAATGGTGGCCATAGCCGTACTAACGTCAGTTTAGTGCAAAATGAATGATAAGAAAATTATTTGAAATTGCCATGATTACAGCCAGTTTTGAAAGTCAATATAACTATGAACCCTAGTGGTAATACTGGTTATGAGGATGATGGCGATAATGCAAATGTCTGTAACGTTAAGTATAAATAATAAAACCATTTAATAATACTTACATCCGCTGTAATGTTGCAGACCATAATAGTTCGACGGATTTCTTCAATTTTCCTAGAATCCACTGTGGGGGGAAGGGGTGGATACAGCGGTAGATTTCTCTCAACAAGTCTAGGGTCTTTGGTGGCAACCACCTGAAGAGGGGGAATTCCTTCCAACTGTAAATATTAAAATAATAGAATAGTTGAAAAGCATAGTCTCTTGTTG
>JAHZMV010005758.1:0-10413 GCA_027743765.1 Coecobrya sp. COE2
TCAGGGGCTATTCTTTTAAAGATGAAAACAAATTGCTTGCCCTGTAAGGCAAAACTGTGCCCAGTTCCCCCTACGCTCCCATCGCTCATGTTGTGGATAGATCTGAACAATAAAATAATATGATAGTACTGCGCTGGTTCATGGACATCAAACACAAAGGAGTGCAAGATTAAATGCTAACATCCACATACCACATTTCCATTGGATTTCTGATTACGTCACACTTTATACAGAATGTGAATGTCTGTTTATATGTTTTTCTGATATGGTCTCAAGTTGGTTTCATAATATTTACCCATCCTATATATTCCGCTGATCGACTCACTCAATTCAGACTGCGTTTCAGTAAAAACGCCTCCTTCCTCCTTGCACACGGCTATGAATAATGCTCCAATAATTTACTTGAAAAATTCTTTTGTGGCATACCACACGGCTATCAAAAACATAATGCTCACCCTTTCTTTTCTTTTAAACAACCTCATCACATCATTACTTAATTATCTCTACTGCGGAGTTTTTAACTAACTGTGTAAATACAAGCCATGCACGTGACGTTACGTCACTGGCCTAGCACGATGGCATGTTTTTGTCTCCTCGTCTGATTTTCACATGTACATATATCTTTATGTGTCATTAAATATTTTATGTAGTACTCACACAGGTTAAAAACAGGTTGACTTTAGAAACAATTATATGCAATTCTCAAATCCATAAAGAAAAACCAACCAACTTTCATTACTTTTACCTTACATTCTCACATTGCCCCCATCCAATAACTTACAAGATTTCATGAGAAAAATGACAGATAAGCATATGTATGCCTTGGATTTACGGTGACAATGATAAGCCAGACAAAAGAAATATCACCCAGAACCTGAACAAAGAAGGAGAAAAGTACATTTATCTTATAACCCATACAAATTTTATAGCCTAGTAGCATATTATAGATTGTCGCATAATTCCTTTCCCCATTTTCTATCCCTTTCCCATTACCTTCTATCTAAAAAGTACTTGGAAACAGAATGAAGATCCTAAAAAATCCCATTTTCACTGCTCCAGTCTAGATCTCCCTTCCAAAAAAAACGGAACTGGTTATCCATTTGAAATCTCATCAAAGTACAGAGCCGAGTCCCAAGACCCACGACCACCTAGAAACGGTGGTGGTGGTGGACCAGCTGCAACGAGCAGCTGCTGAATCTGTCTATCTGACAGATAAAAAGGATGATCCCACTCTACAAAATCTTCCTAAATTCCGATACATATGAAAAGCAGGTATACTTGATGCAATTGTCTCTATAAACTGGTAGTACAGCAGAGAATTAGCGATCGCGCAATATACATTTGACTATAAACTGACACCCACCAGCACTCAGAGTAGCGAGCTGTGTAAGAGCTACCTTGACAAAATATCGTGAGCAGAGAACAAATATTTTGTACTATAGCAACCCACATAAAAACGAGAAGATGTAACTTTTGAACAAACTTTATATACTATCATTAAATGAAACTTCTCTCTCTCTCTCTGGTGAGTCAGTGTTTACGTAGTTAAATGTATAATTAAATAGGATTTGAGTATTTGGACCAAAGATTTGCTTTAATAGATTCAGTTGTATGGAGTAGTTTAAGAGAGCAAGTTTTAGGACATTTTTGTAGGAAGTAAATTTATTTTTTGGATTTTTTCGCCTCGCTTGCCTTTTATAAGAATGTGTGAAATTTATGTTTAAAATATTGGTTTTTAAGGGAAAAAGAGAGAAATTTAAGAGTTAATTGAGATAGGTTTAAGTTTGGTGAGAGAAGGACTTGAGGAGGCCGTTTGAAATGATTTAGGAAAATAATTTAGTATCAATGTCAACGGCTGAACCCTACGACGTGTCGTAGCCAGCCGCTTCTTTTAGTTTAGTTTTATTTTGGGCGAAGGTTGCCTGGTTTAATTAAGGAGGATTGGATACTCTCTGGAAATTTTTAAGGTAAGTTTTTGGAAATGGTTTGTATTTGGGTTAGTTTTTCGAGAGTTGTGCATATTGGATAGAGTGAGGGTATGGTAATGTGAAGAGGATTTTTTGTTTAACGGTGACTTTTCTTGGTTTCAGTTTTCTTTCGGTTTTCTGCGCATCTTGATTGCTAAAGGACGGTTACTTGTTAATGGCAATACAAGAAAATGGCGGATACAGAAGCTCTTACTGGAGAGAGTACAGAGACGAGAGACTATGGAGAAAGTGTTTCGGTTGAGAAAGGCTGCTTTTTCAGATGGTGCGACCCACGGAGTGGATTTCATCGCTTTATAGCGTTGATGTTTATGTGCTTCCTAGGATTCGGTAAAATTTTGGTTTAATCAAAAAATTTGTGGCCATGAGTTAACGATAGAGGTGGCAATTTCTCGAACTCGTGGCCACGTATTTTCTTAAATGCTATGAATGTGAAATAGTAATGATATGGTAATATGTTACTTATTTTTAGGTTCATATTTCTGTTACGATAATCCCGGGGCGCTGCAAGATAACTTTATAAATGATTTGGATATAACAACTGCACAGTTTGCTCAGCTATACTCGTGGTACTCATGGCCAAACGTGGTTTTGTGTTTTGTGGGTGGATTCCTACTAGACAGGTAATTTGCTAATTAATGTATGAAATTCAAACTTACAAATCGTTTGTGTGCAGCTTCTTAAATAGGAATGTTGTATTTTTCCAGGGTCTTTGGAATACGCTTGGGAACAGTCATTTTCTGTTTTTTCATCGTTATTGGACAACTGATTTTTGCACTTGGTGGAATACTTGATATATTCTGGCTGATGCTTGTCGGTCGTTTTATTTTTGGGTGAGTTTTTTTTGCAATGTTTATGAACATGTATGTATGATGTTAAATTCACATTAATTGTTACATAAAAAACTTTCTTTATATATAACGCTAGGGTGGGAGGTGAATCTTTAGCAGTGGCCCAAAATACTTACGCTGTGAGCTGGTTCAAAGGGAAAGAACTGAACTTAGTATTTGGTCTTCAAATGAGCTTTGCAAGAATAGGATCAACAGTAAATTTTTTAACCATGGGAAGTGTATACGCTTGGATGGAACAGTACTTTAGTGGATACACTTGTCTCGGATTTGCGCTATTAGCTGGTATGACGAATGAACGAATTTTGTACTAAAATATGAGAAAATATTTGGTCATTCTGCGTAAGTTAAATATACAACTCTGTTATTTTTCAGCATTAACTACCTGTGTTTTATCATTGCTTTGTGCGATGGTGTTGGCTGTTTTTGACTATCGTGCCGAAAAAATACTTAAAAGGGAATCTGCAGGACCCAATGAAGTTGTCAGATTGTCTGACATTAAAGATTTTCCCGTTTCTTTCTGGCTGATGTGCGGATCTTGTGTGGCTTACTATGTAGCCATTTTTCCTTTTATTGGTCTGGGAAAGTAAGTAGAAAGCGTTAAATTGCCATTAAACCGTATAAAAATATTATATTAATTCTTTCAATTCTCTTGTTTTCAGAGTGTTTTTCGAAAGGAAATTCGACTTCACCCCAGATCAATCCAACACCGTCAACAGTATAATCTACATAGTCTCCGGAGTGTTCTCTCCACTAGTAAGCCAAAAATCCAATTAAGTTTCTTATAGGATTCCCATAAAGAATGTATTGAAACCCCGTTAACGGTAATAATCATTAATTATTATTAACTTTTATTTTAGTATGCAAGCAGTACAAAATCTCGGATTAGCTGTGATAACTATGGTGGCTGGCTACATTGTAGACGGCGTAGGATACCTGCTCCTTGAAGTATTCTTTCTTGCCTGGCTTTGCCGTGAGTTTTTATACAGTATCTTTTATACCTTTATTACTTTAATTATTCTAATTTTCTCTCGGGTTCAGCAAAGGATTTCTTATGGGTGCCACGTCTATTATTATAGCTCAACGAAACATAATTGCCATACTATAATGATTACACATTATTATTTTATGAGATTATATTCATTATGACGCGTGTCCTATATTTCTGTTATACCTAATCAACAAATCGTATAGTCGCTTTGGTGATGATACTACTCCTATGGTTTTGGGATTCTGATGGTCTACTAAGTATGACCCCATCCCGTAGAAGGTTAATTGAACAGTTAACTCAAAAAAGTACCGTAGATGATGATACCGTACCGTTCATTGATGACGACGCGTTGGATCACACTGGGGATAATTAGTTTAAACAAGATGTCCCTTTCATTCTGCTCAGGTGAAGTGTCATTTTCTCTTTTGTTCTTTGTGTGCTTTAGTGTCATTGGCTTGTACAATATTGTTGTGGCTACGTGATTCTTCCCACACTGGTGTTCTCAATATGTCCATTGAACAACGAGATGCCTGGGATCACCATCGAATGTGAGCACTTCTTACAGTGATACACTTTTTAAGTCATTTTTTTAGTTCTTTGTTAAAACTTTACACAAAACAGTTCGCTCAAAAACTTTAGAATCAATTTTCCTTATTATTTTGCACTTTTTTTAAAAGTTCGAAACAATTAGTCCAGTAATTTATGTAGAATGTCCCCCTTTCTATTATACTTTGTTTTAGCGTAAAAAAATTCTCTATATATTTTTTTAGACCAGTCGGTATCAGTTTGTGTGTAATTTATATACATAATTGCGCAGGAAGTAGACGTGAACGCTTAAAACTTGTTTCAGAAAAAGAAATTCCATACGTGTATCTTAAATGTTGCTTATCTTTAGGGTGTTGGTTTTTACCTCTTATCTGTCTCTCTTCCTTAAACCTTTTGTGTTATCCCACCAGTAGCAACTGCAACTCTCACATGAAGTATCCCGATTTTGTTTTTGGAACATGTCGAAAATATCATTTGAGTATGATTATTGTAGACAAAATTTACACACTCTTCTCTCTCAATCTCTTTGTCTCTATAAATTCACATTATTCACCCGTGTGGATCGGATTTTTTTTGCTCCTGAATTTTTGGAAATTGGTGTGCTATATGTAAAAAAAATAATGTTGGAAGCTCCACTCTGCTTCATATATCGTTGCACATTATTTGTATTGATTCCTTCCGATAAAAATTCTCTAACCGCCTAGATTATTTTTACTACTCTTATCTCGCCAAAAAATACTCCAAAAAAAGCCGTTTGTATCAGTTTCCTGTGTGTGCTGTCATATATCTCGTTTCCAACCGACTTTCCAAATTGACTTTTTCTCTCAGAGAATTGCGTGAGGCGTTTTTTTTTTGCTTGCAGTGACTATAATTAGGGGCGACAGGTTTTGTTTCAGCTAGAGAGCAAGTGTGTAAAAGATCCCTGATTTTCATTTGTGTCTGCAGGCTAGCAGAATCTCTGGAAAGGGACCAATTGTATACAACTGCTGTGCCCACGGTTGTACCTAGATCTGATTTCCTAATTAGAAATCGATATCTAAGTAGGATCGGAGCTCGAGTAAGCATTTTAAAGTCTTTATCGCTTTTGCTACTACTGCACTAACGGCACAAACGTACCAAAAGGTCTATATTATGTACAGTAATAGGAGATTTTTTTATAAAAAAATCATTTGTATAGTCATCTCTTTTCTTCTAAGTAGCCAGTCTATTTTTAGTTTAAATAAAGTATATACTTTCCCCAAGACTAGATTTTGAATGAAAAAAAATAAATTATTATTCTGCAAAAGTGCTTGATTTACAGAAAACGGAAAAAGGTAGAGCCTCTGGATTCTGTCTGTTGATAATTTAATTGTTATGGAATGCACATAGAGATACTTTTTCAGTGTTTCTGGAATAAAGTTACTCGAGTGTGGGAAGAGAAAAGTAGCGATGAATAATATTACTATGCTTTCTTATTGTTATTATAAATTATATACATAAATTATAAATAATAACTTTAACTCAAAAATATCCACTACGCTATATATTTTACATCTCTAGCTACTCTCTATATACTTTTTCCTTTGTTTCAACTTTTCTATATGGCTGAGGAATTCACTCGTCTACTCTGAACACATTTTTTCTATCTGGTGATTTCCGGAATGATGCTTTATCTTAATTACTATTAGTTAATCTCTTATCCTATTATTATCGCTACGCTTTGAACATGTTGGTAGAAACATGCACCACCGACAAAATTTTGGTACAGATTTCCTGAACACACCTGCATTTTTACTGTAAATGCATATTATTATCTATTTTGTAAAAATAATTAACAACTCTCCAGTACCGTTGATATATATGGTTGGGTAGACATCGAACAGCCTTAATTTTTATCGCTATTATTATTTTTGTATCTATATATCAAGCAATTGCTGCCATTAGTTTATTTAGGATTACAGCCTCCGTTATTATTCCACAGTAAAAACTGCTTTTTTAACAAAACTACTGCCTGGTGATCAGTGGTGCATTTTTTGTAGTTAAAACTGCTAATTTCCCTGATAAAATAACAACTAATTTCTTTTTTTGTCTGTTTATTTTCTACAGCTACCAGCCTCTTACGACCCATCCGTTCGAGGAATTGTCTATAGAACTCTAAGGTGATTAGCCTTAAAAATCTCATCACATTATTATTATTTACTTTACAAAAGATTGATTAGTTTCGCTACTGAATGGTTCCGTTATTTAAGATATACAAAAATTCCAGTCATTTAACTTTCAACATTTTTTTATCAAGAATGTGTGTAAATCAATGTAAAAAAATAATAAGTGATATTACTGCATAGATTTAAGTTATAACTAGAGAGCTATTACTGTTTGTATGCTAGTTTTTTTTCTAAGCGACAATAATAAATCGTGCGTGTCATTTATTTTACAAAAAAAAAGAACTGAAATTCCTTGTTCCTAGTGATAAAAGCAAAACTTTGTTATCGATCAATGTTAAGAGTTTGATTTAGCTGACAGAAAGTTGTAAATATTTTATGCGTATCTAATGCATTTCTACTGGCTTCTACTACAACTTTAAAAAACAATTTTTTTTACAAATATTACCCCTAGTTAATTTTTTGTTGAAATATAATATTATACTTATGTACTTGTACTCGTGCAAAATCAATCAATGAAACGGCTTACAGAAGAAGAAAAAACGTTCACAAATAAATCAACCGAAGATTTTACATTTGATGTGGTTTTTAAAGTTAATTTAATTAACAAGTTCATTAATATATTCATATCGGATTAGTACAAATATTAAAGCATTCATATACATTCCATTTATATGTAACACAATGGTCGTTTTATACAACGACTAGCATAAAGCAGGTTAAAACATTAGTAAAATAATATATAGTAATTGTATAGACACAATACAATAAAAACTGAAGTTGCAAATATTTCATTAAGCATTTATCTGCTGCATAGCAACCTAACACTAACGGATTAGGGGTGTTAGTAGAGGTAAGGTATAAAAAATATAAACATTTGATTGGAACCGTACCAACAAAAATAGTCTAATTTAATTAATTTTAACAGTTAAAAATTCATAGTAAGTTGGACGAGGGGTACTTAAAGGTAGTACAAGGTCCTAGAGATGTCGCGATGTGGGGATGCCTTCACGTGCCGGCTAAGAAGCGCTGCCAATTTGTGTGCATACTGAAATAAAGATAAAGTAAATATTAGTTAATAATACATAATTCTAACAGTAGCCATTAAAGTTCTTTTTAAATTAAGTTAATAAGACAACTCACTTGCACCATGGCTGGAACACGGACTGTTCCAGACCAATTATAATACATAAAGCAAGTTACATAGGACAGCTTCTGAATTAAATCCGGTCTAATAGGGTCCGCAGTATTCGCGACAATAAAATGAGTTGGATTGACAGTCCCCTGCAAATTACAAAGTTATATTATATTAATGATAATCTAGTGACATTGCTGCAATTTTTATTGGAAAAATCAAATCGTATTTTACCTGTCGAACCAGCTGGCTAACCACATAAAAGTCGTAGAGGTAGCGGCGAGTTACAACACTGTCAATCAAGGTACCCGGCTCCGGGTTGTCAATTTTGCCTCCCTACAATACACAAAAGAAGAATCACACGGAGATATAGAATTGGATTTACGACTTGAAGATTCCAATAACATAAAAATAAAGAAATAGTAACTAAAACTTACTTTCTTAAGGAAAAAGCGTTGTGATATACGCTTCGTTACCAAGCAAAAGGTAAACTTTAGGTTAGGTCCACAAGACTCCATGGCTGCCTTCATATGTGACAGTTCAGTTTGCAGAATAGTATCAATGGCCCCCACGCTTCCTCCGTCCCTGTAGACAACGACCTGATCAGGGTGTTTGCCTGTCTCCTAACCAATCAATTCATAGTACCATTCATTAAATTAACCTTCCATGTTATAGGTTAGAAACTAATTATATTAGATTTTTTAATAATATCATAAGCCCTTACACTAACGTATGCCTTAATGGCCTCCTCAGTCATCATTCTCAAACTGTCAGCCAACTCTTGATGGACTTTAGATGTCGTAGATTTGCTGAAGTACTTGGTGCATTCGTTATTTAGAGATGCTACCAAGCAAATCACACTTGCATCTTTTTTCAGGGGGTCGTGTGCCGCATCGATCCCAATAAACATTATCTTATCTTTCTGTGAATACAAAACAAAACAACATTTCTTAGTTTACCCCTACATAACTTGTATAAATTATTAAACAAATTCCTACTTATGTCAACTTACCAAAGGCATCCTCATGGCCCACAGAGAACCACCCAACTTGCAATTGATCTGCAGTGCGATCTTCAGAACGATTGACCGGAGACGTTTTTCGTTGCCAAGGGTCTTGGAGACGATACACTGTGAGGGGATTGGGCGGGTGGACACACAATGTCGCTTAATAGCTGCATAAACATCGTCGCGTGCTTGCGGCATAATGACGACAACAAAATGCACCTGTAAACAAATAAATATTTAATTATTAACTTAAATTTAACAATTACGGGTTAATTATATAAATGAAATATAATGTATCTATTTTTAAACATACCTGGTCATTACAGTGCTCCTTCAGGGCCTCGCTGAAGTCCGTTGGTCTGTAGCCCTTCAAGGCAACAATCCTCCCCAATTGCGTCATCCTGATACCTAATGGACCACATACCTCCTTATATGTATCCATGAACCTCTTCGCCTTATCAGTGTCCCGTTGGGTGCATATGAGCACATAACTGCGAACCTCAATCTGTAGGATACTCATAAAAGACAAATCAAAACTTTTAAACATTTATTTACAAGGCAACAGCAAAATAATTAACAAGTATATATTACCGGCTCGTAAACCGCCCTACCGGCTTCTCTACTGAAGTCAGGTCCAGAGTTTTTAAGGACCATTCGTTGATTGAACTCCAGAGTTGGACCTTCACAACGTCTTCCCATAATATCGATAATGCTCCTCTCAATGGTCAGGCCCCAGTTATCAAGCAATTGATTAACAGCTTCATTCCCTGTAAACCGTAAGTAATACACCAACATTAATAAAACCATATTGCCTCAGTGTAATCTCTATCGGTATTCTTACTGACTACAAATGCCTTGACGTACCTAGGAGACGAGCGATATAGTTATTCAGATCAGTAACTCGTTTCGCTGGAATGAGTCTTGTAGAGGCAGCCAGATCTGTCATCACCTTGAAGTTGGCCTTTTGGTCTTCGGTCAACCCGGTGATGTAGCAACATTGGGGTACTAGAGCTGCCCAGCGTTCTTCGTCCTCTTTGAACTTATCATTCTTTCGCGGTTTCAGCTTTGAAATAAGCATAGGCTGCTTCATATCAGTGATGACATTATCGCCAACTGGGTATCTCTGTTTGATATAATCCACAAACGAGATCTGTAAATCAACAAACAACAAGAACAATAAGTAACCCTTATATGAATGTTATTTCACTTTTCAAAATAGCTTGATGATAACTTCTTCACATTTAAACTATTGTTATCCTACCTTAGCGTTGCGATACTCAAATAACGAATCGGGTTGTTGATCCCAGGATACATCATCTATCTTATAACACTTATGGTTATACTTCGTGATGACTATCTTGTTTACAATGAAGTTGGCAAATTTATCCTTCATTTGGGGATCGCCTTTGAGAGAGTTTCTGTGCAATAAAACAAAACGATGCTGCTAGTTAGCAAGAATTCCTTCCGTATTACCATGCGTACATAAAGATAACCGTGTTACAAAAAAAACTTACAAGTGATCGTAAACGGTGTCCTGGCGAAGAACACGACTGCGGCTGTCCACACAAATCATCAGACCATCTTCCTGATTTTCAGCAACCACACTAAGACCAGGCCAAATCTCCAACCTTTATCAGAACAAGAATGAATTATTAATGTATTAACTAAACACATGAAAACATATTTTTAAAGAATATTTAATGAACAATTGTAATTACTTACTTGTGCTGATTTAACGCAGTTATTATATTCACGTCGTAG
>JAHZMV010005759.1:0-14031 GCA_027743765.1 Coecobrya sp. COE2
CCACAACCACTATATTATTTCCACCTTCCTGCTCACCCACTCCATCCTCCCCTCCCTCCAATTCCCTCTCACCATCGTCTCCACCTTCACCCGCCTCCCCAAAAACACTCACATCATCACTCTCATCAAATGTCCCGTCAAGGTGGGAAACGCAAGAGAGAAAAGACGCAGAATTCCCGCTAGAACCTCCACTGCCCTCCCCTTCCCCCTGCACGGCCACTGGAAAAAAATTATAATAATCCCAAGTCAAGGAACCTTTCCAGTTTGTTTGTCAGTTAACACATGAAACCAAGTTTTGTGTTAACAGTCCAGTTGACATTTGAGGATAATGTGGTAACGGTAAGATTTGCACTTTAAAGTTGTGTGTTAACAAGGATTATTCCAGGGTGCGCTAATGGGCTTGTTAACACACAACTTTATACTTTAAATCTCACCGTTACCACATTTTCCTCAAATATCAAGTGGACTGTTACCACATAACTTGGTTTCATGAGTTAACTAATTAACAAACTTCTAAGTGTAATTACACCACACAATTAAAAATTTTTAAATTGTTACCGGGGTTCAGATCCATCACACAAGTTCACGGATCACTGCACACCTGAAAAATAAAATTAAAAGTTAGCAAAAAAAACAAGTCAGAGTAAACAAAGTCAGCCTTGTTTACTACTACACACTACTTAAATAATTTTTAATTACCTTCAGTGCTCCTACAATAATTAATTTAATTAATTTAAAAAAAACTGTTGTGATTGTTGTTGCTGCTGTTGGAATGCGTGTTTACATTTGGGATGCCTGACGTGTATTTTTTTGGACGAGAGCATCAGATGATAAGCTTATGGTTGGATGGGGTCGTGCACACATTACGTTTCAATTTTGGAATTTTTGAAGGATTTTAGCATTTTAGTTTTACATGTGTTCTGTGTGGTTTTTAGATGAAAAGCAGAAAAAATAAAAATCATTGCGTGATCAATGAACGTTCCCTTATGACAACAGGTACAAGATGGAAGTTGTAAGAGTACAACGTCGCTTCACAAAATTCCATTTTCTCTGCTGCTGTGCTTTGTTGTGCTTCCATGCATGCGCTTTGACTCACTCAAGCTTGATTTTTGTTTGTGGTTCTTTCAGCAGTGCCTCAGGGTGTTTAATTGTATTAGTATTTTTCTAATTACTTTTCTAATTTTTCTAATTCCTGTATTTCTGCTTTTGTGTGTTAAATAAATAATTAAATGTGGATCATTTAAATGATTATCGTCTGATTTTACTGGTGAGGTTAAATGAAATAGCAGCAATTAAAATGTAGAGTTAGTTCAATTTGATATTTTTGCAATGGACAGATGCCCGAAAACAAATGTTTTTTTCGGAACAGCAGTGAAATTGTTATTCTAATTTTCTGTTTAGTTCATGTTTCCTTAATTATTTAAAATTAGTGAAGAATTAAGTTGTTTTGGTGGTAATGGAAACAATTAAGTGTCTCTTTTGTAACACGAAGCGCACGTTTGCTTTGAAGAAGCAGTTAATTTTAGCCAGTAAAGATCCGTTTGATAAAATTAATTAGCTAACAGTGAATTATAAATTAATTATACAAAATATAAAATGAACTATAGGGACCAGTCTGAAGTTCACCGACAGTGTAAATGATGTCTTAATTATTGTTAAGCACTTGTGTTTAAAATTGTGGTTTGTTGTGTATGGGATAACAACTCTGAACTTACAACACATTTATTCCTTCCACTAATATTTAGTTTTAAAACAGTTAAAATCAAAAGCAGGCAGGTGTAAACAGTTTTTAACTACTGCGTGTATTTCACATGCGATCATATGTGACGTAAATTGATAGACAAATTATTTGTAGAGAGATTGCATATTTTACTCACCCGGTAAAAAATTAACTGAATCCTAACGCTTTTCCACATTTTGCATCTATATCTATACTATAGTATTCCATCTGAAACTTGCTACATGCTATGAGTGATGCAACAATGTTTCGTTTACTTTTCTTGTCATATCCATAAAAATGTTCCATAATACTTCGATATAAGTTTATAGAAAAATTTAACGACATAGCATGTCACGGTAATATTGTTGATTGATATTGAATCACCACTGGAGAAGAAATTAAATTAGATTAATACTTTCTCCCTAACTCTAAATTGTTTTACTTGCCCACAATACATAAAAGAAATTTATAGCAGAATATTTTCAACAATGAAAAGCTTCTCTGTGGATAGCAAAATTCTCGCTCGGGGAACTGCAAGTGCTAACAAAATGACCATATGTTTTTTTTAAAATTTTCTGGATAATCTGATGGATTTTTCCTGATTTAGGGAATAAATGGGAAATCTAATTGGTAGTGAACTAAGTAGACATTCAAAGAATGATGAATATTGACGGGCTAAATTTGATTTTGTTGTATTTGACAGGAAGTTACTGAATATTATGGTATCGTAATGCAGGTCCTGTAAATTACTTAGAAAAAAGATCGCACTATCACCTCTTTCAGGTCCCATGAACGCGCGCTTTTAATTCTCGCAGTAGAAGATTGTACGAACAATGTAATAAACATTAAAAAATCCTTTCTGACAGTATCGTTTACTGCCACTATTTGTAAAAATTAAAAAATATTTTGTGTTTTTGAAAATGCTCTATTATAGTATAGAATCATTGGGCTCGCGACTAAACTACATGAAAGCTAATACTAATTTCTCTATCAGTAAATATTTGCTAAAAGAGAATATGTATTTACGTTGTTTTACATTTACAGCCAATATAACTATAGATGTGTACGGAGTTTTAGGTGGTTTTGGGAGTGAGTATCAAATATTTTCTAGTAGGGCATTTCAAATTGATCTAACGCTGAAAAACGCTGAATCGGTGGCCTGAAACATTGTAGCCGTCATTAATGTGTAACTAGAGAAATGATTTTTGACTACTACAGTACTAGAGACAAAATGGAAACGGCACCAAGATGTATAACAATTACAGTTAGCAACTAAGCTCCAAACTTAGTTAAAATTGTTCCTCGAACGCATTCCATCTCTTCAATAATAGTTACAGAATGTGAAGCAATTGACGTTAAAGTAAATATTTGATAATTACGGCCGTAATTTACCTATCTATTTATTGTTTTCATCTTCATCTTACAATTAATTCAAAACAATATTATACGTCCAGCGTCTGTAAGTCACAATTTCTGATTTGTAGAGCATAAAGTAACGGATAAAATATATTTCGTAATATTAACAAGAACCAATTGATGAGGGTTAGTGGAATGGAAGCTTATAACTGTTGCCCTGCCAAATAAATTTTGTTTGGCAGTTATAATTTTTCTCCGTTTAAAATCATGATACTAATAAAAAATAATAATACAATAATGCTTACGTCTTTAGTCTGTCCTCTATTTGCCAAAATCTTCATATGGCAATTTTGCTGGGACGCTCCTTTGTAAAATTCCTATATTGACCCCGCTGACTTCAACTAAACAAAAACAAAGCTAGCAGCAAACTTATTTTATGCTTTTCTGCATAAGATACTCTCCGGGTAATTTTCTTACACTACAATTTGTCATTGTTCCGGATCTATTACCATTGATTAAAATTACAGTAGCAATTTTTTAAATTGTAAAGTACTAAAACGTCTAATAAAACACCCTTATTCAATGACACAGTTTACAGTTTAGCAAAGAAATGTCTGCATCCTTTGGGCCTTTCTGGCCCCAAACGTTACGGGTGACTATAGGTGCCATTGTAATCAGCTTGCTTTACTTCCTCTGTTAAGTTTTTGAAAGTGGTAAAAAATTGCCACTTTAATTTTAAATTTATGGTTAGAGATCACGAATTATGAAACTGTAAATTTGAGGTGCCACCCTGGATGAATTTTATGAAGGATAGCATACACAAATCAGGCTTGTGACTCTCTCAACGTGACTGCCGGCCATTCTTTCTCACCTGCGTGGATGACCTGTAGAAAGAAAGACCTTAAACCGCATTGCATTTCTGTATGTTGCAACTTTAAAAATGTACAATTATTTTTTTAACCAAGTTTGGTGTAACACTTGATTATATTACATGATAATTACATTACCATAGTGTGATTTTTCTTAATGTACATTACATTAATGTTCGTACAGAAATGATTCCTGTTGGACTAACGTTATGACAAATCTGGCGGTATATTAAGTACGTAGAACACATCTACGACAATGTCACAGATACATATGACGTTATCTGGTTGAATATTTGCTTGATGATAGTTAAACGTTTGCTAAAAATATTCGTCTTTGTTTTAGTTTGATATCAACAACAAAGTGAAACCAAAAGAGTCTTTTCAAAAGAAAACGTCATGGTTATCAAAATCGTCGTTTGTATTAGCCTTAGGAACCTTTTTACAATGTCACCTCAAATAATTTTGCCATAATTTTAATGGCTTTTGAAATGTTTAGAAATTCAATCAAAATTATAGGTACTTGAGAGATGGAAAGTTAGTGGATATGGTAATTGGGTATCTTCACATATTGAAAAAGTGCACACGCAGTGTATTCGGGTACCACAAGCAATGCTTATAATTCCATGGTAAACGATTAACTGCAGAAGTCAAGAATCAATAAAATATTCACTCCGATGGTATTTTGGTACCAGGAAATTCTTGAAAGATTAAAGATTTTTGGGTGCGCTCATTTTTAACGCTCAAATACATTTTTCTAGATAATCTAATGTAGGAATGTTTTTGAAGAATATCGTGGTATTGAAACGCCGCTAAAGTTTGCAGTTACGCGTTTAAGATTATTAATTAAGCGCATTGTTTACAACGTGAAGAAACACGTTAAAATTTCCAGAATGATGCTTTTCTCCATGCTTGTTCTTGTCCTTCTAGCAAACACAAATACATATGTACCTACCTATACTATCGATGGCGGATATTATTTTTGCCACAGGAAATTTAGGATTCCTCAATAAAACTCAAGTCTGGATACCTGATATATTTAGATCGAGTAGCTTGATGACTAGAATAATACTCTCGACAGAAAAATCTCGAGTTCGATGCTTATGTAGATTATAATTTTTTATCCAGCGGACTGTCAGGGGAAGAATTCGTGTGACTAATTCAGAAAGATATCATGAAATTGTTATTTCAAAATTTGAACTATAAAGGTCAAAAGTAGGAATGAGGCACATATTAATCTTCAAGGAGTATAAGTCTTCAGTTCAGTTCAGAGATATAAATCTTTTAATGGCATTTGTCCATTGAATCCGCTGCTGTCACGGTATTTTCAAGATTGCAATTAAAACATGTCTAAGTACCATGGTTTTCTCTGGTACTGCGTCCTACTTTATAGTAGGTAGTTAGGTTTTGATAAGACTTTAATCATGGTGTAATTACCCTTCAGGGAAACCATGTCAAACCTAATAAAGTTTGTTTCACTGCAGAGTCATATATAAGCTTTTACTTACTCATTAACTGCATGTTCTCTACTTTGTGTAGTTCCAATAAAATTATATTAAAATATACGTATTTTTTCCTTTGTAAATTTTTTTGAAGTTATACTAAAAGTATGCTTGCTTAAACATTCCGAATATATTCTGTTGAAGCCCCGGTCAAACTGCCAATACTTTTTATAAAAACAATGCACGGCAACATATTAATATCCATAAGCAATGATTTATATATTTACGCGTTGCATTTTCCCTTACCAATTTTTAGACGTTCATATATTCAGGAAAACTAATTCAAGAATGGGATTCGTGTAGCCGAATATAATTCTTTTATTTATTACAAATATGGTTGCCTTACAGATACCGGAGACTTAACTCTTTGCCTCTCTCAACGTTAACCTTTGGTCTTTCGGTGAAAAAGTGGTACCTTTCTGCACAGCGAGCGAGAGAGGGACTTAATTATTAACATAGATAGGTATGCTCCTGGTCAAAGTCTAAAATAAATAGTAATCCATCTACCATCAGTACAGAACAACTTCAAACTCACCGAAACTGAGCCTTATAGCGTAAACTAAATATCATATTCGAAACTCTTAAAATAATTTTTAAACAAATTGTTTGTTTCCATTTTGGAAAAATAGGTCTGGCCGATAACCAATTAATGAAGTGAAATTGTATTTTTGGTATCAACCGAGAATCCTCAAAGGACCGCAGTTATATGAAAATAGGCATCTCTGGTCTTATTCACTAGTCGAGAATTTCCTTACATATACCCTTACGTATACGTATTTCCTTACGTATACATTCTATTATTTCAGGTTCCATCAATAGTTTGAAACCTCATTGTGAAAAGGCTGATACGCCGTCGATAAAATATTAAAAGAATTGTAAAAGCAGAAAAGGCATTATAGTGGTGGGTATTCTGACTATGTATTCCCGTTTTTACAACAACTATCGGAAATTCCTAATTTTCTTACACGCACGTTCCCACTGGGCATAATATAATGATTCTAAAATAAATAAATATCAACGTTAATATTACCTTTACAGTTGTTTTGAGAATATTAAATATTTAGTCTTTACGTAGTTTTCCTGCGCAAGATTCGGGTTTACATTGAATTAATAAACTAATTTGTTGTTCACTTGAAAAAAACTTTTTGCGTCCTTCTGGCACAACAAATTTAATCACTGACAATTCCCCAAATTAAATAAATATACTACATATGCCCAACAAATTTTATTTTCAGTTCTGGTGGCATTGAAATAATACCATTTTCTATTTTAAAATTAATCGTTTATTATTGCACAAGGAGTGCTTCCAAACGGATTAAATGCAAAGTCGTCTGAAGACTGATATTACAACCAGAGTTGTTTTCAGACCGATACGTCCAATAGTATGACCAATATGTTCTACTGCCAATTTTCAATTATCATGAAACTAAATATTAGTAAGAACAAGTAATGAAGGATGCTCCGGCTCTATAGTCCCATGCTTCACGTATTCTATGCATGTTTCGCAAAATTTCCCCAACCATGACCCAAGTGACGAATTGTACCTCGAGTACTCTAAAGAATGATTTACTTCCTCTTCGAAACTTCGTGGGATAAAATTTGTTTTTAATACAAATTTAGAAAATTGGGACACTTGTGATCTTTATTTGCACAATTGTGTTATCCAAGAACTCCTGTTCGAATGTTTATTGTTTTAAAATTCCTACCGAAATCAAACTTTTCGAAGGAGGGAGGACCATGCCTTTTTAACACAGAAATTTATAAATTAAATAATTCATGACTTCGGCAATGTTTTTCATTATCAATCCGACTCAAATGGGACTTTTCTTAAAATAGTAAATATATCTGAAAATAATATTTTTATAATGGAACTTGGTTTAACCAATAATTCATAACAGCAATAGTTTAAAGTGTATTAATTCATTTTTGTTTTAGTGAATAGGTCATTTGTTTTCTTCTTCATTTCCAGGTTGTTTTTTTATTATGGAAAACTCTTTCGTCATCAGGAGTTTTTTTGTTTGCGATTCTTCTGTCTGAATCTGCAACTCTATTTCAATGAACATACTAAGCTGAAATAAAATGGTTTTCGGGGAATCAATTCATTTTACATTCAGACTAGATTCAGAGCAAAATAAGCCCGCATACCCTCAGAGATTTTGAGAACGTGCTAAGCACAATCGTTTTCTGAGTGCAGAAAGATCTTTATGTAACTTTGGTTTTTGAAATGATTAATAATTCCAACAATTTAATTGTCCGATAACATTTCTTAAATATGTTTTAATTTCAAAAGAATTTACGTGTTTATATTGTAAAGAAGACGAGTGTGCCTTAAGTACACTCGCACCACAAGTACAGGGGAACCTGAGACTCCAGCGGTCTCAAAGGTTGAATGGAGGTTAATGAAAGAAATAGAGGATTGGAAATACATAGAAAGATAGGGAATATGAGGAAGCAATTTTGACAGGTAAAAAATAGATGCATGTTTAGTAATGGAAAAAGGATCATAATCTTTTTGACAGTTGGTGGAGTCGGTTGGGAGAGAGAGAGAGAGAGAGAGAGGAGAAGAAGGAAGCATCTTATTATTCTCTGTATAACTGTGTAGAATTGTGGTGTGTAAAGCGTGGAAGGAGACGCGCTATTATTATTATTTTGTCTTGTTTAACATTTCTGAAAATTATAAAAAGTTGTGTTGTGATAAGGAGCGGGAGAGGAGCACTTGAGATAGCATAAAGAAAAATATATGCAGAATAAAACCCCAGAAATAAAAAGTTTATTGTTCCCTAACTGTACCTACCTACACTATCGTCTTTGTGCATCCTGTCCGTGTCACATCACCATCATCACTTAATTACTCAGTTAACTTGTGGGGTGTTGTCCGGCTAATCGAAGAAGAGGAAAGAAGAGGGAGACGGAGAGCGTCACAAAAATATCGTAAGCGTAATCCTTCGATCATTTATTTTTCATGATCACGATCATCATCATCATCCGTTAGTCATCAGCAGTCCTCCAGTCACCAACATTACCCCATTTTATCCCCTCACACTATTCTTGTTTAAACTGTTTTTAAATATGACAAAGTGGAAAGTTTTCTAACATTGTCATATATTTTAGTTGTTTCTTATATCTTTTCTTTACAGATATTCACCATGTGTGTCAGTTTACCACAAATTGTGAACATTTAATTACTATTAATTTAATACGAACAAGTTCAGCAATAAATCCGGAAGAAAAACTGACAAAATTAAAGGTAGAAGTAAGTTTTTGGGTTTGTCCTCATGAAATATTTTCTTCGTAGTTTTAATAAAAATATTCTCTTGGTCATGAAGTGAGTTTAGTTTTGTCCCAAATCAAATCCACATCTAGCAATAGCATTACTTGTTAAAGCTGTAAATATTGTTTTAGGCTCAACTACTCCTTCATTCTGGTCCATTGTTTCGACAACGGTAGCCAACCTGTGGTGTTAGGTGCTTTTCCCAGACTAACACTAAAATATATAGTTTGTTTAAAAAGACATACTAGTTCGTGTACGTAGTAAAATTAAAGTAAGTACTCTTTAATCAACAATTAGTTAAGTAATTACTACGTTATGACAAGTAATTAAGTTGTTGAACATAGTAGTATTTAATAGTTTTTCTTTCAGTAGTTTGGCTTTTCTTGTCTCCGTAGGCTAACGTTTTGAAAGTTTTATTTATAACAGGGGTAAATAGTTGTGATTTTTTATTGTCTACTTTTCGGATTACAATCATAATTGCTGCTTACTTTAAGAGATATTAAAATTTTGACAACCCAGATGACACATGTGTTGCTAGGAATTTCCGTCTGAGTCATGTAAGGGGTCATCATAAGAACGAAAAATGCCAGCACTCGTTTCCAAAATAAAAGGACCCCTTAAAATCGCTCCAACTAAAAGGATCACTCCAGAGGTTCCCAAATAGGATTTCATATCAGTTGATAATTAACTCCGGTGATTAGATGAAGTTTATACAAATTTTTATGTTTTCAAGAACCACTGGATCTTTACAAGTGAATATCGATGTGCAAAATGGTATCTGTTCTATCACATAATAACGTGTTATATGAGATCAAAAAAATCATGATGTGGTAATCATGTCGAATCGGAGGCAGTATTCTGCGTATTTATGTAAAAGCCGTTCCAGACAAAGAACTTTAGCACGTATACTCTGCGTGCTTATTTCTGTTAACAAGGTATACTTTGTCCGTCATACTAAAACAAAAAAATGGCGCTTGCATCTACACAATATGTCACGTAATGTTTATATTATGTGGATTCAGGTTTAAAAAATGACAAAATAAATTGTCAAATTCAAGGTAACAAGCTCAATGCGATGTGTTGATGTGGATGCAACATTCTGGGATTCATCATTTTTCGTCTTTGTAATTTCAGATCTTTCCGTATTTTGGGCAATGAGCAATGAATCAAGATTAAGGAAATCCTTGGGTATGAGGAAATTTACCGATGTGTCAAATGAGTTCTTTTTATCTTTCAACAAATCGTATTTCCCTGTAAAACTAAGCACATATCTGTATTCACTTTGATGTAATAAAATCATTAGAATATGAGCGTTCAAAATGTGTGTTTGTACCATTGATTGCCTCCTTTTTATAGCACTGTACCAAGGCGTTATCACGTTAGTACTTCACTCGGGCGTCTTATCGGGTTGATGTTGACATCTGGTCTTTGGAAATGTGACTTCAGTATTATATGGTAGAATATAGATAGTTTTCTTTAAAATGTCCTTCAGGCAATTGTGTTTAAGACGACCAAATGACGAACCAGGTAGTATAATTTGGAAACATAGTACATATAATAAAATGTTATGGAAAATTAGTGGACCAATTGTTATTATCAATGTGTCAAATTGAAGTTTATTAACTAAACCACAACCTGGCATCCCAGTATATTAATATGCATAATAAACCTATATTTAAAACATAGTTGTAAAATAAATAGCTGATAAATTAAACGTTAGGAATACCATGTTAATATTCTGGGGTGTCAGTTTGTAGTTTGGTTAATAAGCTTCAATTTGACACATTGATCATAAACATTGGTTCACAACTTTTCCATAAGATTTGAAATTAAAATTGACTGATTGCTCGGTTTAAATACATGCAAAATGTGCAAGAAAATCGAACGGCATCAGCAAAGTGCATACATTGAAAACAGGTGTGGCTTTGTATAACAAACACATGCATGCAAATTGTGTGCGAATCCAAGATGGATACTGGTCACCTGTGGAAGCCGTGTTTTCTGAAACTAGTGCTTATTTACGACAAACATTTTACAGGGTGACTTGGTAGGTAGTAAAGAATACCCAATATAAATTCGAAGCCATTCCAAGGCGGTGAAATTCGTAGATAGTACTAGTTAGTTTCAAAAACAGTATCCATGTACATCTGAGATACTAAATTCCTACATTACATACTTTCTACGTAACAATTCTATACTATATTTCGAGACAGGCAGTTGCGGTTGATATTTTGATTGACGTGCATTAATAACTGAGTTACTGAACGATACATTTGACTTGTTATTAAAATAGTTTTATCGCCTATTCGGAAAATTACTTTTGTTTGTGGCTAGATTCAGCTATTTAAAGTACACACTAATGGTGAAATGCATTGAAAAAAGAAACAGTACAAAGCTGAAAACCAAAAAAGCGATTATTTTGCATATAATCGTCGAATAAGTATCTGAAATAAAACCAGCTGAAGAGCTCTTATATCTAAAATTTACGGCAAAATTTTGGGCAGATTTTATCGACAATGATCAACATGAGGTAAAAGTCCTGTTTACCTTCGGTATTTGATCTCCATTATCAAGGCTTATTTCAGCCCGATTATTTACTTTGTTTACAAAATGGTTATTTAGTTGCGTCGTTATCACATACGGTGATAAAACTGTGCTTAATAATTGCAGAGTTTGTCTATGAATTCATCTTCGAAGTATCCTTATATTATAAAAGGCGTGCAGGTAATATTGAAGCAATGTGCTTCAAGTTGGCCCCAGCCCCCGTCAAGGTGACCCCCAGCCCACAGCCCCCATCCAGGTGGGCCACAGCCTCCGTAAAGCTTGACAAACATATCTATTTCAATTAAAACTATAAAGCTGTTCTTATGGCATGTGATATAAATATGCGTATCCGGGAATAACATTAAAATATTATTTGTACATACAAGGTAGTTAATATTGTGCATACGGTCGCATTTATAAGATGGCATATTTGTATTTTAAATTGGCTTCATAGTATGAAAATCATTCGTAGTCAATTAATTTGTAAAATTGTCAAGGATGCTAACGGTGACCTTTGATCATACATACGTTTAGTTTTTAAACACTGTGTAAATAGTAAAACAGATTTCTCCGTTTCTATACACATGTATTTACCAATTTTGAGAACAGAAACTAGCCAGATGAAGCCAAGACATGATTATAAGTAAGATGCTCCATTCATAAAATTTCAGTCCCCTTATGTATTATTTATTGACCCGAGAAATGGGATACGGCAAAGTTTTCTGAACCACACTCAAAAGTTTCTTTGCTTCATTCTGTAATATCCCACAAACACACATAGTTAATGTACTACCATTATGAAATTTCACTTGAAAACCCCCTTTCCTCTCTGAAACACGAGCATCTTATCCTTCCTGATTAATCCAGATTGATTGATTAGTGACCATGGAAGTGGCACAGCCATTTTCCTAACGACCGATATAATGCCAGCCGGAATAGCACACACACTCGTGTGGTGTATCACCGATAAATGTACAACAGCAGCAGTGAGAAAGGAGGTCAGGCAGTAAACAATGTTACTGTATAGCAGCAGTAGAGTCCAACGATTCATCTAATTTAAATATACATATAATGCATGTTTGTTTTTCCAACCTTGCCGGAAGTGCAAGGACGGATATTTCTTGTTATTTTCATTATAAAATAACCAATTATTCAAACTATTGGGTTGTCGGAGAGTAACTTCCAATGACCACTCCGGTAAAATGAATAGAATCTCCTGCAAGAGAATTTCCATTGGTAATCTGAATCAATCTGTAACTACCAATTGAAAATTTAAAACTGATACCAGCATCGTTTTCCACATGAAAAAGTAGCCGAGACATACATTTTCAGTTTTTGAAATTTCGGGGCATATTGGGACTACGGAACAATAGACCAGAAAATGAGGGTTCAAAGGGCACAGGATTATTTCCACATGCATGAACCGATTTTGATGAAACTTGGCACATACCTTCTTTAGACCTTTCTCCTCGGTGTAAATGAAATATATTTGAAAAAATCACAAAGCGCGCTTATCAGCACTGGCATTTCAAAAAGCATTGAAAATGGGGCATCGTGAGATTTCGTTATAATCCGTCAGAAATCAATTTTTGGGCTCATGAACAATATTTATATTTACTATTACATTTCTACATTGGTTCACAATGCTAAATTAATTTATTTAATTAGTTTTTCACAAAGTTGAATATCAGGGATTTTTCCTTCCACCATGAGACGATTGCTACAAATAGAGGTTTCAGATATTTTCAAATATATTTCATTTACACCGAGGAGAAAGGTCTAAATAAGGTATGTGCCAGGTTTCATCAAAATCGGTTCATGCATATGGAAATAATCCTGTGCCCTTTGAAACCTCACTTTTCTGGTCTATTGTTCTCTAGTCTCAATATGCCCCAAAATTTCAAAAATTGAAAATACATGTCGCAGCTACTTTTTCATGTGGAAAACGATGCTGATATCATTTTTTAATTTTCAATTGGTAGTTACAGATCGATTCAGATTACCAATGGAAATTCTCGCAAACGAAAAGGAGGATTATACATACAGTCATTTATGTAGAGATAAAATACTTTAAAAACATATCTTTGATGTTTCATGTTGTTTTTGCTATCGCTCCTGCCAAGCATTCCTGTAGGGACTGGCTTTGCGATAACATTTCTATTCATTTCGTTTAGCTAGAAAATTTCAGAATAAAAAGTTTTGTTTTGTTCAAAGATGAAACCACTATCTTTTTCTGCTTGGCTGCATTTTATTTACTGCATTTTGTTTCCTGTAAACAAATACAAAAACCGTTCCTGCTCCTTCAAAAATTTCCGCACCAAGTTCATAGTAACCGCATTCTCGCAAAATAAGAGAACCAAACCAGAGGTGCGGACAGGAAGGAAGACATCCAACCGACAGTTCATTGCATATTATGTTTTCATCCATATCTCATAACACGCAGAAACTCTATCCTCGGGATTGTATATCGACCTATGCAAACAAACGGACACTGGGAAAAAAGTGATATTGTGATTATGTTCAGGAAACTGTGAGTTTGTTTTTGAAATTAAATAGGAGATTGAAACGAAAATTAAATGAATAGACAGTGAGAAAAAAGTGAATCAGAGAAGTAAAGAAGTAGTGAGCATATGAGATAGGTAGTCAGTAGTCCCGGCTATTGTTGGAAAGGAGGAAATCAGCTAAAAATAATAATACGGTAAAGCAAGAAAATAAAATAAACATTATGTTATACGATTCTGTCATGATCTATGCATCACTGTTGAGGAAAGA
>JAHZMV010005760.1:0-10218 GCA_027743765.1 Coecobrya sp. COE2
GACCTAAGAATGCTATGTATGAAATTTGGTGTAAATCGGTGCAGTGGTTTCGGAGGAGTAGTGGGTACAGACAGACACACACACACACACACAGACAGCAAGGTGATCTCATTAACTACCTCTATTGCGTTTACAACGCTTTCGGTAGTTAATAAATAAAACTCACACACTGTTCGCTTCACCATTCTTATTTATCTTCTCTTTCTTCTTCTTGTATTAATTATACGCGTAAAAGTTACCAGCTGCGTGTTATCTCCGTTTCATGTCGGGATGGATTATCAAGAGATGATAATGAAATCTACTGGCTTTTTGTTCTAGTTTTTTTTATACATAACATTTTTTCTTGTTATACAGTTCAAATATACATTTGTAAAATGGATTTATAGTAAAGATATATGAATATCGAGTAGTTATGTTGGTGGGGAAGATTGAACAAAGTTCTGAATGAACATCCGGACACCTTCAATCCTCTGGCCAGTTCACACCTGAGATGATTGAGAGGGATTACATTACAAGTACCTATTTGCGTACAAAACGCTAATAAAAAATAACCCATTCATAATTTTGTAAACCTTTTTTACCAATAATCAGCATTGTTTTTTTCCATTTTGCCGTTTTCTCTTTTCCTTAATTACCTTTTTCATGTTCATTGTTATAGCAGAAATATTCCAAACTAGAATACTTGGACTAAGGAGTTTACCAAGTTTGTATTTGTTCCAGCGTTTCTGTACAAGCGTTTCTCTCTCGCTTTCCAGTCCATTTATTAGCTACCTCTGTACCTACAATCAAGAATGCAATGATGCCGCGTGGATGGGTTTCACAGTTATTCATTCTTGTTCCCTTTGCCGAAACCGACAGTGGGGAAACGTTCTAGAATTTCTTAAATCATAATAATTATTATGTATGCAGTAACTCGATTCAAGATTTTTTTAAGAGCAGCAACAAAGATACGATTCCGAACGTTGTTGACTTTTGACTTGAGCAAAGATGTACATGTGAGAGGGATGTGGGATGATAAAATACAGGAAAACACACGTGTGCGTAGGCTGTTTCCCTTTCCTTTTCCCTAAAATGACAGATATCATGTTCGCTGGTTTTCTACACTCTTTCGACAAATGTCACGCACGCCATCCAGAGTCCAGCTAAAAGTATAAACTGCTGCCCCTTTTCCTTTGTGATATAGAGGAAGCAGTGAGTTTAAATAATATACATACCTACTACCAAATAATCAAAGGTCTTGTATATATTTTTTTAAATTAAGAAAAAAACCTAGGTGTTCTTGTTGCAAAGGCAGAATGTTCGGTGTGGAGTTCATAGTGCCAGCACAGCGTCAAGCTTACTGGTTGGTATTTTACTGGAGTATGAAGAAAAGGAAACTACTTCCACATTATCATTAAATTCTTTCCTTCGCCTTACCGTAAAAATATTGAAAACAATCACTTACACACAGCTCGTTTACCAATGAATCCAAATTCTACCTTTCCCGATACTTCTATGCGTTCATTATCAGAGGCTTTCCATAAATATAAACATGTATTAGCAAACACTTATTTTGAGGGAACTCTACAGTACAGATGGAAATGTAGAGAATGAGATGAAGTGTACGTAACGTTCGTTGCGTTACAAAGCTAAAAAATATGGGGTATCTAGGAACTTGCATATTTATGGAATCCCTACTTGCAACGGACATGAATGAAATTCTACAATACGCAACGGTGATATATAATTCTTTTACAAGCCTGATGCCATTTAATTTTTAATTAAATTGTGAATAAATAATTATTTTAATTACTTCTCTTTCTCCGGTTATACAAATTCACAAAGTTATTCAATTCTAAAATATTTTAAAATCCATATAAGAATGTAAGGTTTCTAATATAACAGTAAAGAATGAAAAAAATGTTACAATATCATTAGTTTAGTGTATCTCTACATAAATAAAGAGATAAAACGATTAGATAAATAATTACAATGTATATTAATTTAATAAGAAAATGACGATGAGGGTGGTGATAAGTACAGAAGATTACTATTATAAATGAATCACAATGTTTGATTGTTGTTACTATTAGCATTTTTAGTATTTTTAAATTGATCTATACCATACCATAAGTTGTTTCGAAAAATAAATATGCCTATCTATGTAATTGTTTATAGCATAATTAAATAACTCTGTATATTGTGTATATCGTTAACAGATAAGATAATAGCTCGAAATAACTGTCCTCCCACTGGCAAACATATTATATAGGCAATTAGGGTCCTCACAGTGCTCCACTCTGATGGAATAAAGCGCTTCTTCAATTTCTGACGTTGCCCAGGCCATCTTCAATTAAACAACGAGAATGTATCATTGTTAAGGGAAACGGAGATTAAGCGATAAATGCCGGAGAAAATGAAGAGCTAATAAATAATGGCTTACCAAGTCTAAGTCTTCTTGAGATATAAACTGATTAAGTTGCTTGTCCGGAATTAGAGCATCACACAAGAGAATAGTGTGACCCCGCAAAAGGGCCGGTGAGAGTGCTTGAAGTTTTTGTAAATAATGTCGACTTCGCTCCTGAAATTCCCTTTGGTCAAGGGAATGAGAGCCTGACACGGAAACGTCAATCATGGCGGAAGAAGTCTCTTGTAAAATTTTTTGTAGTTCATCCTCTTGACCTCTTATCGGTTGGCCATCAGGACCTGCCGTGACTGAAGACCTAGAATCAGTGGAGGAGAATTAAATGCAAAGAATTAGTAATTACGTCCATATATCTACACACACACAATAAATCAAAACATTAACTCTCATTTCCAGTTAATTATTTCAGTGTACCTGTTGGGCACTCGGACAATAGGAGTAGAATTACTTACTGGATCCCGAAGAAGTTGTTGTCTTTCATTAGATTCACCACCCCGTACCTGCGCGTCGTCGTCATCTTTGCAGCTGAAGCAACAACCCATTATTTTCATAAGAGTTATCCTCCCCACTAGTAACCTTTCCCGTACTTAATTCCTAACTTAGCAATCAATAACCATCTTATTACCTTAAAATTATCACTCAATATATTAGTACAACTCCCACATGAAAACTGCCATCACCTTACAAATTAAACTTAAGTTTACTCTCAGCAATTAAGAAATCTTTACAATAATTATATACACACGCTCACATCAGCTAATAAAAGCACAGCTACTTACTTCAAAATTGAGTCAAAATTGAGAAGAGTCAAAGATGCTCTGGCTAACAAAGAGAAGAAGAGTAAAACACTTAACTAACCTCACATTCTAGTTTAAACACAGACTAATTATCAGTGTCACTTTGCATTTTTTTGCGAATTGCAGAAATCTCTTCGTCTAGATCTTTTGATTTTGTAAGAATATCCGTATGCTCTTTCCTGTAGCCACGTAACTCATTCTCAACTGCTTCAATATGTCCCTCTACCTTTCTTGCACGTCTCTTCATTTCCTCCTTTTCATTCTCCTTTTTCATCAGCTCCCTGTACTCCAAACAACTTTCTCTGTGCTTTTCGGCTAATTCTAGTTTAATGGCTGACACTGCTTGTGAGAGTTTTATTTTGTAATCTTTGTACAGTTTCACCATACATTTGTGGTGGAGGGCTGCGGTCGATCCCGCATGTGCATACTAAATGGAACAGAAGAGGAATTAATTAGATGTAAGACCTACTCAAATGTAGGCAACCAGTTTGTTAAATTATTTTTGGTATTCAATAAAAGTGTGTTAATAATCATAATAATCCATTGAGGATTTTTTTGGATCTGCGTCTATTTGTATTATTTGGCTATTTTGAAAGTGGTATATGAAAATGTCCATTGGATGCTGATATTAATTAGAGCTAAATAAAAAAGTTCAACTTACAATTGGCTCGATTAGATTTGAGCATGGGCAACCTAATGCCGGTTGGGAGGTTGAAGGCTGCGTCATATCTTCTCTGATTAGATCTTGTGTATTTGTTTGATTCTAACAATATATAACAGTGGTAACGTATTTGTCATTAAATAATAATTTGACTGTAATTTTTTTCTGGTGTCACTTACGATATTATTATCAGATCCATTGATTTCTACTTTGTTCACTTGATCTCCCATGTTTATAACAAATTTCATAAAAATGGATGTGCCTGTGAAAAAGACCAGTGTTCGAATCAAACTGTACTAAGTACTAACACATTATTATTTTGTATTCTTTTACGAACCTTTGGAATGAATGCGATTTCGAAATCTTCTTTGTCCCGTTGGCCATTTCTTCTGTAGTTTTGGTGGCATTATTATGCGCTGCTTTGAATAATATTCAACGTTGGTAATTTAAATACTAAAACGCTACATAAGATTATTAAAAATTAATGCTATACGAGTTCCCTTTCTTCCTAGTTTGAATATAAGGTAAGTAAGGAGTAATGTAAGTTATCGAGTCTTGTTAGAGACAATTTCACAACACTTCAAATTGATGTGTGACGGACTATCCGTTGAGAGTTAGTAAAGGAATTTACGTATATGCAAAGCACTTTTATACTAGATTATTTTTTCTCGGCATTCGCATAGTATTGGTCATTTTACAGATTACAACAATAGATTTCTCAGGTTCAAGAGGACCTTCATTTCTGTTTCAATGCATGCATATGAAAGTAAGACAGGATGATCTGAAGGGGTACCGGAACCAATTGCTAGTGTGTGGATCTACCGTTTTACATTACAGTGTAAATGCATAATTTATGAAACGAACAATCTACCTCTAACATGTTAAAAGTTTAAGGTCGTAAGTCTTTCCAGAAAAAGAAACCCATGCTTAAATCTATAACGCATTGACCTAAGAAGTACGTCAACAGCAGAAAATACGAAAAAGTACCTGCAACGATATTTTAAACCAAGTATTTTAAACTGAAACGCATGATTTTTCCTTTTTCTTTCATACCTTTTGTCCCTCTAAAAATAAAAATATGCTTTACATTCAAGGAATAATATCAATTATGGCCTTTGTTCTTGCATTTTGTAAATATCAACTTGGAAATACAAAGCAATTCTGCTTTCCTGCTAAGTTACAAAACGCACGGGGAAAATGCTGAGAAAAGTGTAGAATCTTGAAAAATCATACATGGATGCAGCATCTCATCTCATTCTTTTTAGAGCTTTGTATGCATCGCAGATATTTCATACGAACTGGATTTTTTGCAACTCTCCTCACTCCAACCCATTCTATGCCAAAGAAAAGCAACAAAGCATGAAGGCAAGTATACATGTTTCAAATGTATGTGGCATAATATCTCTCAGATAGCCAGGAGAATACCTGTGTACGTCTCCGTCATGTACAATCTGCTCGCAGTCCACTCTACATACTGCATTTCTGGCATTTGCCCTGCTCAGTACGGATGTTGGTTCTCATTCTGTAAAAATTTTCAAACTTTTTGTTATCGTCATCAATAATGAAGTCAGTTGAAACTGACTGCTTTGGAGCAACCATCAAGGCAGAGAGGCAAGTTATATAATGAAAATTAGCATAATAATAATATATTATATTATAGTTAAAATTAGGCAGCTTTGTCTTTACATTTGCGTAGGAGTATAGGGGAATATAAGATCATACAAAATCCACATCGTGAGGCATCCATTCGCATTTTCAATGTAAATTAAGTTGACATTCTTAAGTGTAGTTGTATATCCACCATTATGGGAAATTAGAACGGTAAAAATGAATTGATGAGCTGTTTTTATTGTAAAGTGACACAATAGTGTCAGTCGTCAGATTTCATTGCGGCAGGTGGTTGTACTAGCGCACAAATAAAGAAAATCAACTAGGACCTTTGTGTATTTCTAGCAAAGTTTGTTAAAGTAACAACTGCCAATAATAGCTGTACGAAACTTGCACACAGCTCGTTTACCAATGAATCCCAATTCTACCCTTATCCCCGATATAAAAATATTTTTGCCAAAAGGGAAGCATCCAGCCAGCCGAACCAAACACAGGGTTTCAAGAACTCAACAAAGATCTGTGAGCCGACTCACACGCTCCATTCATCAGACCCAAAAATACATACAGACTTACAGACTGTGAGACCACTTCACTGGCTTCGGCTTCACATCTTTTGGGGTGACGTGATGCAATACGCTTGGTATATGCTTAGTTAACAAACATGACCGTTTTAATAGAATATCTGGTGCCACCCAACACGTCATTATAACGGCCAAACGGAGAAACAATGATTTGGGGTGATGCCAGAAAAAATAAAATTAATATCTTGACTTCAGTTAAAACATGAGTTTATTCAATGTCAAAAAATCCCAGTAACAAAGTCTCCTCAAAAATTATTTCGAAACGCTCTCTATACTTCAAAAAGAAACTAGGATAAGTAATTTATAGTCAAATATTAATCAAAAACAAGGAAACCATTTTTATAAAAAAACTCAAATAGTCGTCGACCTGTGTGATGTAATGTTATCGTGAACATTTTGAAATAACTAGAACAATACATAAATCACAAGTAGTTTAAATTCATACTGCCTGCAATATTCTTTCTTCAATCTTATCAATTTCTATCGTAAACACACACGTAAAAATACCTAATTATGATTAAGTGAAATTAAATGCTAGTAATTTGTTTGATCCGACACTTTTCCCATCGTCGTTTCGCTAAACATTTTACGGCAACGTAAGCGATTTTTTTATTGCAATTGATATGGGTATGCAAATAAAACTTTTTATCGTCACCCTTTCAGATTGACACAAAACATACACTTTATACATAGATTATACCTGTGACCGTTTAAATGCAAGTAATTCTTACTATTTATTAACTTTTATCAGTACAGGGAATTATGTCAGAGTTGACTATACAAGATCTGAACTTAATGTCAGGTTTTATTATGCGGTATTTAAGTAATTTTTAAAAGTAGTCTTTCTTTTTATACTCGTACTATGAAACTATGGTATATATTGAACAAATCAATTTTATTTTAGGCATCATTAAGCTTGTTTCCGTTAAGGCCTAAAGAACAAGAGATATTATGCTTAATTACGAAAAAATTATTGAACCTAATTAAAGTTAGTCATAAAGTGGGTGCTTTCCGGGTATTATGTGGCGAAACGAGATTTCCTGCCAGTACAATTAATAATTATTTTTTACTAATAATAATAAGTATACCGATATATACTATCTAGCTAAACTGGTAGAAAATAAATACTTACTATCTACACCTATTATGGAGGAAAAGTATTGTAATTATCGTGTACCATGAGACCATAAAATTAATACAGTATTATTATTATATTCGAAATGAGAAAAAACACTTTAGCCTAATTATTTCGTCCTGTTCTCAACTGCTGTGTTTTTGGAGAATGTGGGTTTCGAAGGTGTCGTAAGTGTAACCGTCCTCTTTACCGTGCTTACACGAAAGCTTTCCAAATTTTTCAATAGCAAACGAGTTAATCATATCCTTCTTCCTGTTCTGCTTTTCGATACATTCGTCAATCTACAAGGTAAAATGGAACAGCATTATTATATAAGTATTTAAATATGATAGGAGAATTATTATTTTTTGAATCGGTGGATAATAAATATTTAATTTACCTCCCCCTCGATTTCCACAGTTTCTGGTTGCAACTCATAAACATCATTTTGATACACTTTGTGGTGGTCAAACTCAAGATGACCTTTCAAGGATTTCTCCGTTGTGAACTTTGTACGACAGATGAGGCACATCCATCTAAAATAGTCCATAAAAATCACAAAAATTAATAGATTCACCTTCCAAATTATTATAAATTTATTAAGGTTTATGACTTCCAATGTATAAATTATACAGTAACATTTTCTTACCGTTTGTAACGATATTCGTTGTACAGGTGAATACGTAATTCAGCAGGATTTTTTGTTCTGTACATATCACATTTGTTACAATGATACTTGAAAACCTCCGATTTTTGAGATGATTCCGGTACAATAGGTTGTAGCGGCAATGTACCCTTCACCAAATTTGATTTCGAACTTCTTGGAACGAATTTTGATTGTCCCCCTATACTGCGCCTTGCCTTGGATGTTGTGGCTGTTATTGTTTTAACGTGACTTTTCATTGGCAGAGACAACAATTGCGCACGATTAATTACTTCATCAAATAACGCTTTTGCTGTTAGTTCACCAGCACTATTATCAGCTAACGGGCGGGTGAGGCGTACAGTTTTAACGTCCAAACTGGAATGCCCAGTTTCCTGAATATGGCGACTAATATTTTCAGATCGCAATTGAAAATAGAAGCAGTCGTTGCACAAAAAGCCTGACAGCGCTTTTGAACTTTCAAAAATTCCTGACTCAAACGTGAACCTGACAAAGTTTTTTGAGACACGTTCGTGGAATTTGACGTGATCAATTAAGGACTTGTGGTGTGGATAGGACGTTCCACACTCCCCACACTCGTACCTAAATTCACCTGTATGACTAGACAAATGGTCATAAAAGTCAACGATGGAGTCGTACCGGTCGTTGCAGCATAGACAGTACGTTGATCGGCAGTGGTGTCGTTGGTCGCTTTACGATACGACTGGGCATTATTGATGCTACCTTGTTTAGTAGAGGGAGTGTCACCAGAGGCCGTTAAAATGGAGATGGCATTCTGTTCACTATCTTGCATCTCCTCATCATTTTCCAACTCCATACAAATATTAGTCTCCGCGCTTGCTGAATCTAACGGATTAGTAGTATTATTTTCACTTGGAAGAGAACCATATTGCACACTTGTTGGTACATCGTCTGGAGGTGGAACCTTATCCTGTTCCTGCTCCTGTTCAGTGTCACAAGATGATTCCGGGTTAGAGGGATCCTCAGCGTTTCTGCCTTTTGCTTCACTCATTTCTGATTTTATTTTAAAAAACAATTGCTACAGCTTATCATGGTTGGAGATAAAAAAAGTATCTCTCGTCTGGATTAGGACATGTCAATATAAACTGCTTCAGTTTTTCAAGAGTGTTCGGATTGACGTCCGATGAGGTAGCAGAGGACACCTTCGCCATTGACTGGGCTGAGGAAGAAGCCTGTTGTAATGTCAAAAGCAATAAATATTAAAATTCATTACTATATTAGAATGTTTTTAATTTGTTACCGTATTTACAATTACATGTCAGTGTTGTTCACACCTTGTGTGCGACTTTCCTTATCAGGCGCTTGCTGGTGCTTGCTCGGGGGAAGCAGGTGAGCTAGTGCTAACGTTTTACTAGGCCCCTTCAGAGGATTGGTCTTCAGTACTTGGCGGTGGACAAAGTTTGATGCAAATCACCAGTGTTTTTCCTACAAAATGAGACAAATGACAGGATTCTCATACAATACAAAAATTGTCACAATTTGTTGTCATCTTCATAACATTTTTCCGTATTTATAGCTCGTTCCCTTATAACTTTTCCGCCGTTGTGCCTCTAATATATATATATCATGTAATATATATACCATATATATATACTGAACTCTGTTTATAGTGGCTGGTTTATAAAAATATTTTTGCCAAACGCAGGGCTTCAAGAACTCAACAAAGAGCTGTGAGCCAGAGATGTAAATATTTCTAATTTGCTAAATTCTAATTTCTAATTCGATGAGTTTTTAGAAATTAGAATAGAAGATATCATTGGCACGATTGAGAATTTAGAAATTAGAATAGAAATGTTAGAGCCTGTATATATAAATTATCGAAGAATTCTAATTTCTAATTTGTTTTTAATTGTTTTTCGCCAATGACAATCCAGCTAACCAAACCAACTACAGCTGTAACATAAATACCTACCTTCACTACATTATTTCGTTCATTAACTTAAACTGCCTTTCTTCAGCGTTTCATTCAGTGGCATTTTCTATTCTTCTTTAACTTTTACTTGTGAAACACAATTAGTTAATTTTTTTGGTTAATTAATATTGTTACAACTAGTAAAACATTTTCACTTTTAAAGACGGTTGAACTGTGTTTTAAAGTCGTACTGTGTGGTGACGTTTTAGAAATTAGATGGGAAATATGGAATTTGTACTTTGAGAAATTAGAAGTACATTGTGACCTTCAGTAGAATTTAGAAATTAGAATAGAGGATCTTGTTCCCCGAAAATAGAAATTAGATATTAGAATAGAGGATCCATTTTGCTGCTTTTAGAAATTAGAGCACATTTCTATTGTCTAATTTATTTTTACATCTCTGGTGCCTAGGCTGTTTCCCCTTCCTTTCCCCTAAAATGACAGATATCATGTTCG
>JAHZMV010005761.1:0-45007 GCA_027743765.1 Coecobrya sp. COE2
GAAATATGAAAGCATTTTAGGCTGAGTGATAATATTATTGACAATTTTTCGTTCAAGGCTTACCAGGATCCGACCAGTGGTGGTTTGACCCGAGATAAGTTCGCCAGCCCAGTCTTTGGCTTCCGTCATGAAGGTGGCCTCGAACTCTTGTTGCTGTTGTCGGCCAGGCTTCTGACCAGGACCGACCGGCGGCCCTCCAGGAGCCCCGGGTGGAATAGGAACTAGCTGTTCCTGACCCTTTAATTTTGGATCTCCTGGTGCGGCATAATCCCCACATATCATCTTGATCCACTGCTGTTTGGGGCGAACTAACGTCACAGTCGGACATTTCTTCTTAAGACTTCGGCTACTTCCACCACAACAACAGGACCTTTGAACTTTGTCCGGTGCCACGAGCAGCATGTATAAGAAGTGGGGCGTGGGAGTTGTTGTTAATTATGCCAAAGTACAATTCTCTTTCCCATAGTCTTTCACATCATCAAAACTTATGTTGATTATGCCAACCATGTAGAATATTTCGATCATTAAACTCTCTCAAACTCCCATTCTTTTCTCTCAAGAAACACACATTTTCAGTGTCTTCAACGCTACAGTTGTATAAAAATGTACTTTCCTTGCTATTCACTACTATCGCACTAGCTCAGCTCATACTGAAAGCATGTACATACTTCCCTCGAGGGAGGGTCCACTGTGGTATCGCACCACAACACTCGCATCCATGCTCGTTCTTCATTTATCCTACTTTTGCTGAATCACAACATGTATATATACACGTTTATTACTTTCCTTCTGGCACAACGAAAGTTTCCATGAGATTAGAAAAAAACGATCAGCAACTTTTCTTAAAAGTTTATATTTCGTTCACCATTAAGAACAAAAATTAATATTAGTAGTCGTACTGTTGGCTAACTCACTTTGGTAACAATAATGGAATCTAGAAAATTTCAAAGGAATTAGTAATTTTCCTTAATTTAGTAAGTTTTCTAGTTGCACATTAAGTCACTACAATTGTATTACAATTTACTGTTTTCAAGAAGATTGCACGATTTGAATGAACATAATATGTATCCTTATATGCTCATAAGTATTATATTATCAGTTTTTTGTAATCACAAAAAAGTTTTTGACGACGACAATGACGATTTAGGAGTTGAAGCAGTGATGGGAAAATTGGTGCAGACACTAGAAAGAGACTACAAAAAACTTGTTGAATGAACTTGTAACTAGGTCTTGTTGATGTACTTTTTCTTTCTACTATCGAAATGATTTTTTTTGTTGCTTCCACTTCTTCCTGCCTCTGTCGTAATATGTTGTCGTCTCTCTTTGAGTGTTTGTACTTTGGCAAATCTCATGATGAATGTATCTTAGTTCTCATGTAAGAATTGAAAAGTCGTTTATGATCGCTAAACACGCTTATACAGGAGCAATACATTTACTTTTGGCTGAAGACTATAATATACATAGCTTCTCCTATCTCGCTTCGCCTTTTTCGCAAAAATACGACTTTCAAAACGAATAAAGTGTTTATATCGTCTCTCTTTACCACATCTTTCTTCGACCACCGTTTGGAATCTTTCCACCAAACGTCCGTTTGTTGACTGATAATGATCAAATGTCCAAAAGGGATCAACAGACAACAGCGTACACTCAGAAAAATATGTGTGCCTGTTGTATTGAGTTGAACAGTAGTTCTGTTGTTTTCATTGATGTACTTGTAAATTTTGGGATCGGGCAAAAAAGTTATGATATTTAAAGGAGAAGGGGTAACAAGGGAAGTAAATCGGTAAGTGTAAGTCTGTATGGGAGAAATGGTACATTCACTGAGAGAGAGAGGCAGAAAGAGAAAGAGGAATAGAGAGAGAGAGATTCGAAGTTCCGACCACCGTGAGAGTGAACGCGAAATTTCTTTAAGCGAAGAAGAAGGAGTGAAGAGAAGAACGAGAAAGAGTTTCACAGCAGTGGTGAAGAGATGGGCTGATGCATAATACACGGGCTACTGACTACTCCGCTATGAACGGTGAACAAACGAATGCCAACAAGAACGTACGAGGACACAGTAGAGCAAGACTGCTGCTAGAGTGGTGGTTCAATCTACAACGACCGTTTCCACCACCGTCTCTACCACAGTTTTTGAAAGAAGTATAAACATAAAGTAGTTTTCAGCTATAATATCAGTAGAAAGTAGAATTTCTCTACATGTGTGTCAACATCCACATTTGCTTGCTGAACGGAGTAGATAGTTGAATAAGCAGTGAGCGCTTGTACATCTTAAGCATGGGAGGTTAGAAACAGGAGCGCTTTACAATTTATAGAACCATTCCTACTTCTCGAAAAAACAAAACCCAAGTTCATACATTCTAGCAGCAAGAGTAGTCGTGTTTGTATGTATGCGTCTCTTGTGCCTTGCTATCTACTTTTCCTAGTTGTGTTTTTGCTGACTTTGCCAATCCCTCGCTATTATTATTACTTTCCCTACTTCCACTCTCTGCGTTCGTGTTGTTGCGAATGTGAACTTGCTCAGCGCAATGTTGGAAGGAGCAGGGAAGAGAATGCCTAGTTGGCTTCTCTTCTGGTTATACAACCAAATACCATATATTTCTGACATTTATAATAGTTATGGTTATACAAAACAATAAGATCCACACGTTTGTACCTCGGCAATGCAGTGTCTTGTCTGCAATATTATGTCGTCGTACGAGCTCTCACACAGCTCCACATTTACAACCACCAGCACCACCGTTCCTTTCCCCTTCCGGCTTTTCGTATATTTCGCTCAATTCAAAGGTTTGTAATGCACACTGACAAAATATTACGTTAAAAATATTGCATTATCACAGCTATCCGAAAAGTCTATATAGCGAAGAAGTCATTGCTGAATGTGATGTAGTATTTTACAATGTGCTTGAATGGTAGTGATAGTAGAATTTGGCTGGCTTGCTTTTCAGCTGCTTAACTAATACGTGTCTCATCTGATATTCATTTAAACACCAAAAGTGTGATGGTATGCTGGGAAGCTCGTTTGTATGTAAATGCGAAAGGGAGAGCGAAAGGTAAATAAGTGGGGGGTATTGCAAATTGCAATGTAGTATCATCAGTACCGTCGGAATTACATTGGTCTGGCCAGTATGGCTGTTATACTTGTATAGAATCAAATAGATGGTTGTCGCAAAGTGCAGACACATCTTTATAATTCGCAAGCATTTTTGGCAGAAACCACTCCTAACACTTCTCGTCCCGTACGAAAGGAACATCACGGAATGCGACTAAAAGACGAAATAAAAGAACCAGTGTTATATTTTCCATATTATAAAGAAGTGTAAGTGATCGTCACCAGTACGCAGTAAAAGAGAATGAACACGCAGCATTCATGATTATATTGTATATGTAGCACATGTCACCTTTCATCTCTCAATTTTACATTCCCGTATCATTTCTTCACGACTGATGTTAGCTTAGTCTCCATCATTACTGCCGTGATCATCTTCCCTACAATACATGATAATAAGTATGCACGCCTGCCAAATGCCGAAGTATGACCGAATTCTTTCATGCAACTTTTATTCTCCCACATTTGTACATATTGCAAGCAAATGCGTTGACTCAATTTTTATTATTGTGAATACACAAGAGGACGAGTACAATTGACAGTGCCGCCATTGTCAGCTTTTCATAGAGCAGCCTTTTTGTTGCTGTGGAATGATTGTGAGAAAGAGAAAATGATGAGAATTCGAAAAGAGCTCTTTGATAAATGAGAGTTGTTTTATAGAAGTTCAATGGATGATCATCACCATGCCTATGGAATTATAATAACTTGGTAGCAGCGAGTTGTGTGGTAGATTCTAGAAATGCGATACCTGTGTATAATAGGCAGTGTTCATGTTAAATTGTACGATAAAGGTATAAATATAAATAGGTATATTATGTATGACTATGCGTTTGAGGAGGACGGTAGTTAGTGTCATAATGATTGTTTTTTTCCGTTACGATAGAAATAAACGTTGAGCTGTTGGTTAGTTTCTGTCGCATGGTAAGTTGGAAGCAGCGGGTGTCTTTCACAATTCACAGCTCGAACATACAAGTGAACTTTATTCGCATTGTCTTAGATTTTTCTTTCTTACATCGTCTTTTTTTCCGTTTCGGCAACATCATTATATCAATTTAGTAGATAACGTAATGGCATATCAGAATTGTGGTGATAGTAGGCCCCAAGTATAGTGGAAAACCGTGGAGCAAGTGTATGGACTTGGCGTGTGGGGAGCAGGAAAAGCACGTAATAAGTGAGTAGAAGAGAAAACGGGAAAAATCGAAGAGAAGGTTTCATCCCAACAAGTTTCCTTACAACTTCGTGACCCAATGAGCGACCGGGACTCCGCCTGTCTCTCTCCGTTTCCGCACGTTTTCCTATATAGCCATGTGCATTGTATCTACTACACACACACCACGGAGAGCAGCGTGTAACGTGGTTTTGTTTGTGAAAGTAGTTTACCCATCATCTTGTTTTCACTTTACATTACCAGGAATGCCCACAGCCTTTGTAGTAGTAGTGGCTGAGGTAATAGTAGTACCCAGTACATGAATGAATGAAAAAGTAGTCATAGCTGTAATATAATGTACTAACATTAGCGTAGATTAACTGCGAAGGGGCAGCTGTAATCATTCGTCTAACACTACTTCATCCAACAGCAACTTCACTAGCAAACAACATCAGAGGCATGGCTGTTTATTTAGCATAGAACGAAGCCAAATTGTGTACTTAAATGTATATTAAAAAGGAATGCTAACCCAGTTCCAAGTTTCAACGTTTCCCAGTAGTTTTTCCTTATCATTGCATCATCTTATGATGCGTTTCAATCAAACAGTTAGTACAACCATTACGTAGCTACGAAGTACATGCTTGTTTGAAAATGGAGTCCTCCTCCCATTAAGGTAACCTTTGCAACCATATAAAACCAACAACTTACTTGCTACGGCTACCATCACTACCGTAATGCTGCAATCGCTCGAATTTTGTCTTCTTCTTGGTTGCTCCATATATTATGCAAAATGCTGGAACTAACATACATTAAAGTTGTAGTAATTTTACAATATTACACGATATTCAAGATTCATTTGCTCCCAAGTCCCTTTCCCTTTCTTCCTGACTGTTATATAAACTATTTTGCAAACACATTGTGAAGATGGATATTTTTAAGCGAGGAGTTTGACGACTTATTCCTTTCCATGAAAAGAAGGTGAAGTTTGTAGTGCAGTCCTATGAGTAAAGAGAAAGAAACCCATACATTATGTTTTCCCTTGGCTTAAATAGATAATACAACTACAACTTGTATAGTATTTATATATGCATAGTTGTTTGTGTGTGAATGAAAGGTGATGGAAAATTTCGGTAGATAAATGTAAAACCTGTTTTTGTCTTTTCGTGCAAACTGTAGGTATGCTGCAGCCAGTTCTCTTCATATTCAGGCAAACATTTGTATAAGTACATAATATAAAATGTACGTGTGAATAACTTATATTGCAGAATTCCTGGTCGAACCTCGGATGAAATATGAATATGACGACCGTGATGTTAAAGACTATATGTATCACAACTCAAAAAACAAGGTGTTGCCATTCATTTCTTGTAGAATGGTGTAAAACAGTTTGGAAGACTACTTCAATTCCATGATTCTCCCTATGTATATAGATAGGTGTGGAATGTGGAAGCAGTTTAAAGAGAGAAAAGTGAAAGGTTCGTGTCATTATGTATTGCTTTTGTTGCATTTTACTTTACTCGCTACATCTCGCACTTTAGTGTTTTGGTTGAATCATGCAAAAACTGCTAGAGCGCTGTTCACAAAGATTGACGTTGTGTGATGCCATTACCCAGAGTAAAGCAAAGGCAGAACTAGTTATTGTAACGATGAAGGAAATGAAGGAACAACAACTTTACCTTTCCCCACGTCCTTTTCATTCCTTTTGATGGAAGCGGTGGTAGTGATCGGAGATGCTGTACCAGTTTTAGAATGAGTTCACTATTACTAATTCTATAGAGCATGCCGTTTTATTTGCGTCGTCTCTTCTTAGAGCTATCAATGTAAAGAATCAATATTTTTCAATGTTCTACTTGCTTTTTTCCTTTCCTCTTTTTTCCCGTTATCCCACTGGAAATTGCTCCTTTGGATTTATTGTATCTAGCTATAAAGGAGATATATCATAAGAAAATCATCGTCACTGTACATACATGATATATTATGGTTTGTGCTTTCTTTTTGTCCAACCTTCTTATTTTTCTGGTGTAGGTATGTTCTTTGAAAGGAAATTCTTGTGCGATTGTAAGTGCCTGATCTACCCTTGCGAGGAAAAATACAAAAGCACTAGTAAGCTTCTTTCTCACTCCTTTTCCCCTCAACTTTCTTATTTACGTGCTACTTGATGTTGTCGGAGAAAATATGCGAGTTAGCAAGGAAGGAAAAGTAAGAAAAAGTTGGTGAAGTGAAACTCCCTCTAGAAATCTATCGCATTATTGGACTTGGAAATTGGCTTTTCCTATCCCCAACAACGGGTACCCCTCTTTACTTCAACTGCCTCACATCACACATCACATCGCACCACACATATATGCATGATATTCGTAATATGCAATAGTGAAAAGTAATGCCGCTATCATATATGTAGCAGATATTTTTCACTTCTTTTCTCATCGTCTTACTTTCTCAAGCTTCTTTTTAGCAGAGAAGAATTCCGTAATCTGACAAGTCATGTCTGTTGTGGCTTTCTCCTTTTCCTCTTCGTTCCTGCTCCGCTGAGTTAACTTGTACCTAAGCTAGCACAACTACATGGTAATAAGAACTGCAGACTAGGACAAGCAATAAGGGAAAATAGGGTATTTTACAGAATTACCAGAATAGTAGTACAACACCAAAATTCGTACTTTGTTACCATTTCCTTTATTCCAATATAGTGCTACATCGCCATTGTGTAAATATGGGAATTTTCTTTACGGCTCTTAGTATTCAAATGAAAAAATCGTATTCACAATGGAATAGTAAACATGTTATATTATCATTTATGTACTATATGCATACTATTTGTACGGAACCGGAATAGGATAAAGAGAATGAAAGTATTTTATGCATCGTACAGCTTACATTTTTGATTTACTGCAGAGAGAAACGAAAGTCGTATGTAATCGGCAGATATTGAAAGATTCTTTATGTAAATATGTAAGTGCTATATTAATATTAGGCATTCTTTTGTATAGACTTTGAACACACGTGAAGAGAAAGTACACAGTGGCAGGAATTATTGAATATAGTTCGTGAAACTATATTACCGCTGTTACGTTGTTGTAATGAGCTTGCTATTTTTCACTCCATTCTGTGCACTGTCTAATAATATATTACAGAGTTAAATTAAAGTAGACACTTAGGCTGTATAAAATGGAGTGAGAGCGAAAAAAGGGTAATATACGAGCCTCTCTCTACGTCATATAATATGTAATCCTTTTTCATTATTTTCTCATGCCGGCTTTCCTTTAAAGTGAGAGAAAGAGTTTGCTTTTAATACAATAACGGAAGTCGTACTAAAGAATATATAAAGATGGGAAAATTTGCGAAGCGCTTCCAAACCAAACACAGGAACGATTCATCCTTTGTTTGTTTGCATTTCTCCATGAAGCTAGGTTGGTGCATTGTAACATCAGCAATGCTATTTTTATATGGAAAGTTCATAACATGAACCCTGCGTGGCGTATGCAGATCTGAAAATAAAATAGTAGCTAGTGAAAGGATAAACAGCGACTTTGCGGCATTTGAGTTATTTTTTATGGATACGCGAACAGAAATAGTTTTCACTCGTGTGAATGAAAAGAATAAGCCGACAAATGAGAATGACAAAGTGTTAAAGCTACAGAGTGGAAGTTGAAGCGAGTCGTGAAATGGAATGTTACGCATGATTGGATAACAGCACGGTTGGAGTGGTTGGACTTATTATTCTATTAGTTACTACTTTTTTTATTACAGTTGACTATGTTATTTAAAATCTTGGATACGTGAACAGTTTTTAATACAGCAAATTAATAGTTGGAGGTTCCAACTTGGAGCTACCAAAACCCTACATCTATGATAGACATACATTCTTCATCAGAACAAAAATATGCATCGACCTACTAGAGACAGAGAATTATTATTCTCTGAGAGTAATGAGTAATCATTGATCATTTAATTATGCTCCGTTTTAATGAACTGCGAATTGTTGTCTATGTGTTCACTTTTCAATATTTTATGTTGTTTTTATCAAAGATTTATTCTACCGTTCGGGTGAGTGTTGATTGAGACTATAGCTTTATATTGCAAGATTCAAAAAAATTTAAACCGAATACCTGCAGTATAAACTATAAATTATAAATAAAACCCTCATAAAATACCACTAACGGATTTGCTGTAGTTGGAAGAATTCGAACTTCATTTAGAACTTGGAATGACGACAATCATGAATTAAGCCATTGCCATGAATCCGGCAAGCACTTTTAAACTTTGTAATCAACCTCGCTATAAAGGTTTCGTATCGTATATTTTAATTGTCTCCTCGTGCATTGCTGCCTGTTAAGTCACCTCGTTATAAGGTAACTTATTTTATAACGAATAAATTCTTCTTTCCTCAGGGGCTCCGTTACGGAGTGGTTTAGTTAAAACCTTCATTTGAATGGTTTTTTTTTCACCTCAGTTTTTACTAAATTAATATATACAATTCCTTGTGGAGCCGATTATTTGAGCTTTCTCCAACAGCATGCGCCATAAGCATTCCTATGAAAACGAAGAATTACCAACAAGAAACCAATACTAGTATGCCACCCACTCCTCTTGTCCGCTCCCCTGAATCCTCGGTCGCCGAGTTGATTGAAAACTTGATCAATAGTTTTGATTTTCTATCGGATTGTGCAGTAAATAAAAATAAATTTTCAGTCAGAAACCATACGAACGTTCACGTACCTCCTCCATAAGATTACCTTTTGCCTACGAAAGGACTGACAATCCCATTGAATTAGTTCACAGAAAGACAGTCACAAACGGTCATCAAGTACTATTTGTAGTTTAAGCTACTTAATAACGTACTACTATATCTGATGTTGTAAATTACTTACGTATTCAAACTGTAAACTTTGTAGTGGAGCATGTGTTGGATCTTTTGCTAACAACTGTTCTATATAAGCTCGAATATAAGTTAGCACGTGGCTATTAACGATCAAGAATATTTTATTGCAAAGAGAAGCAACCTGGTGCACAATATATGTTTCCCAGAGAAGATTATGTCTGGAAAGCGGAAAAGCATGGTACTTGGTGTGCAACAAGAATGTTTTAAAGTTTCTCCCACATGCGGTGCTACCATACTAGAGTCATGTATAATATTGAATTGGATTTATTTATTGGGAAGTTGCAATGCACAGCACAGATGATAAAGACGGCATGAAAAACGTCATGACTCATGGCACAAAGAATCAGGACAAAAAGCTATTGTATTTTAACAGTAATAGTACGGGACAAGAATAGAAAATTGTCGGCCGAGGAGTTGTAGGGCTGCTTGTATTATAAGAATCGGTTAAAAGATTAACGAGGAAGAAAGCACTTATATACAAAGTGCGAATCTTTCGCGTTTCTTCATTTTTCACGAAAGGAGAAAGCTGTAACTCTACTAACAACAATTATACAATGCGTGTGGAATCTGGTGACTCCTGATTGTGTTCGTAAGGATTGATACAGTGTTGAAACTTTCCCCATCCCTTCTAATATAAAATACAATCCTTAACAATGTGAAAGTATGAAGTTGAAACACTAGAGACTTTGGATTATCCACCACGTGAGAACGTATCAATTTATACACTGCATTTATAGTTTTATAGTATGGTTAAATAGAAAGCTGACTTCATTTATTTTGTCTTGAGATTATTCGCCTCTCTGAATACAATGTCGACCATCTCATATTTGGAAGCAAATAGTCAAGTTGTTTCATAGAAAATTATAAGGGACAGATGTATACGATCTCAAGTATGAGATCCTAAGAGCTTGCTCATCTTAATAAGGACGTGTTATGGAACAACCATTTGCAATATCTTCAATTTACAAACCCTTTTAAAGCTAATTAAACACAAAATGAAATAATGGAAGTATCTTAAGACATATTACGAAAACAATGTACATACATAATATGATAAACTTTATAAAATTATATGCACAGAACACAAGCAGGATGTACATTATGCTCATGCATTTGACTTCAGGCTAGGTGAGAAAATATGTCATGCTCAGGGAGAGATAATTAATGAATATTTAACAATTCATGAATATTGAACAATGTGCTGAAAGTTGAAACCGACGTCTTGTGTACATATGTGCCTAAAAGAAAATAAATATTCATGTTTTGTATTTGCATACAGTAGTTTTTCACAAGAAGGGTGTCAAAATGGAAAGATTCTTCCACCGACAGTGAAAGCTTCAGAGCAGACATCTTTCCAAGCTGCGATGGAAATGTTGAAGATTGTATTTCTTCCAAATAAAAGATTCCAATTCAGAAGCATGATGGCGCTGGATGTCCTTCCACGAGTTCTGTTCCGTTCACCGTGTCCCACGACTATGCTTAAAACACAATACAAGCTAATACTTACTTAAACTATAATACGAAAACCGTTGGATGGCCCAAGCCCAGTTAAAACCCTAGTGTCAAAGCCTGTGCATTTTGCTAATACGGTATTATCGTGGGTCACTGTGTTCCACGTTGGAGTTGTTTAGGTAGGAGGATACAAAATAGCTTACGGTACCAGAGAATATCGGTTAATCAGACCGCACAGGTCATTAGGATATTTAAACATTAGGGAGTGTATGGGTTTTAGTATATGTACATGGCACTGTCATTGTGCTGGAAGTTATTCAAATGGCCAGAACACAACATGTCATTTATCATTATTTTGGATTCTGCAGCCTTGAATGAGTTTATTCATGGACCCATTTCAATCAGGTTGATGATAGTCTTTTGTCAAAGAATGCTATCTTTAGGTTCTACGCTCTTTTAGAAACTGTATTCATAAGTTCCTCAAATGAATTCAGGCTTACTTTCAGATTACAACTTTTACAAGTCAAACGATATAGTAACTTTGCCTTCCGTGATCGCATAAAAGTTTTAAAAGAACATTTTAAAATACAATTTTTCATACCTAACTTGATGGTGTCATGCTATGGTAATTTATTGATTGAATTCCGATATGAATGAATGTTATCCTGTATTATAATATGAATAAGCGGAAATAGTCGATTTGACAATTTACTCTTGGGTAGTGTATGTATATCTACACAAGACCTGTACTGCTGCTGTAATAAAGAACTGAATAAAATTTTACGATCTGGATGAACCTTATGAACGGGTGTTGGTATTGGGGCAAAGTGGGCCAGCCTTTTACATTCTATACACTTTTTAGATTCTATTGTAAATTGAAAGGTGTATCCATCCGCTAAAAGGTGTAAAGTCCGTAGGTCCCGTGAGATACCTAAATAGTCTTCATGAGCGAATTCAAGATCAAGAAAAGATGCACAAAGACAAAACAAGAAAGAACTGTCACCTTTTCGAAGGGAGATGACAATGGCAAGAAATCATCCATGTGTAAGAAACTGAACTGAAGCCTTGGTACGATACATACCTAATTCGTCCAGTGTTGTTTGACAGAAAGACCTGTCAAACTTTTCAATTTCGCTGAAATTTAGTATAGGTGCTAAGGTCCCTAAGTAGCGCAGTATATCAGCCCTCCAAGATCAAAGGTTTACTAAATATGGGCATTTTTGTACCGCGTTTGTAGGAAAAGTTTTTGCTTTTCGGGTACACAAGTCTCATCCCGGCCATATTTAGATATATTGTACATTTTCTTGTAAGACACGAGCAAAGCCAACAGACAGACAGCAGCATGGATTTTGTGTGGCCTTTGAAAGTTAGCTTAACAAGTTAAGATATGTTATTTGGAATTCGAAAACCAGGGAAAGCATGTGTCTGCTATCTTGTTCTTCGTGAGATACAAGATTGTGTTTGTGTTACAGATTTCGTGACATCAATCCACTTGAATTTTCCAGTATACACGAAGCTCACATTTTTTCCTTCAACGGTTCACACAAATACTTTCCAACCTTTCACTCCTTGTTTGCATGCCATGTGGTATTCGGGGACATTGGGTCGTACCACCAACAATGAGCAAAATACAAAATTTAACTTATATAACATCTTTATTATGTATTTGAAAATAAATATTTAGGCGGTAGTGCACGTAATGTGTGTGAACGAAGGGAATGAATTCGTGTTACATGCTAAAAACTCACTGTGACATAGCAAGTGGCATAATATCAATATCTATGTACACTAATATCTACGGATACAATTACCTACCTGTTTTGAAAACTTAATAAACATGCAGCATTTATTATGATGACGAGGTTTGCCATTCTATTTTGGCTAAATCGTCCAATTTTTCGTTTCAATACTTATATTATATTCAACCTGTAGGGTTATGCTTTGCAACCTTTGCTGTTGATGCCATTTTAATGTCATAGATATAATACAGGAAGGGTATGGGAGGTATAAATCGTAAATCAATTTCAGTCCTACAAAGAACACAACCATAATACGACACCGTGTCATACATCTGTAGTAAATAAACAATTTATGTAGTCGTTTTCCAAAATTGTGCCATTAGTGGGGAAGAACCAAACATCGTTGCTCTATGTGCTTTTCAATTAGGAATGGAATCGTTCCATCAGTAAAATGAATTTTACCATGGCAAATTGTGAAAATCCAACTAGCCTAGAAAAAGCGCTAGGTAAACAACCAATTTTCTGGGGAAAATGATGTTCAATATTTCCTTTTTTAGAAACAGCCTCTTACACTTTTATTGACAATCCATGGTGATTCAGAAATTTGCATGAATATCAAACGAAAACTATTATTTTAGAAATTATTATTTGTCATAGTTTTCACAACACATGGGAGAAAGTTTGTTATATAGGTATATAGAGAAAAATCCTTTGCATTTATACTGTTGGTTTTTACTGTTTCGACGTAACCATTTAAAGGGTTGTTCTGGGAAAGTTTTAAATCCACCATACATCATTCCTTAATATAAGCATGAGTTCATACGAAATCATATTAAAAAGATGACTTAACTTTATGTACAAATCTATGTTTTCGCCTGGAAAAGGTAAGTTCCACAGTAAAAACAAAACATCAAGAGAAAATGCTTTTTGCATGCTCCGAGAACCAAAGATATTAATAGTATTATATATTGCACATTCATGCTCAAGTATATTGGTTGTATGCAATAGTACTGTATGGTTGGCTGGTGACTATAAGCTGAGGATTAATATGCTGGATTTGTATACTAGTGCTGGAAAGGAAGGGGGAACAATAATCTCTTCCTTTCATCCCCTTCCAATTTCATTAAATTCCTGTAAAGTATGGCATCGTTTTTTGTTGTGGCTTGTTGCATTATATGTTATTGAAGATTTGGATAAAATACGTTCTGTGCATATTGATACATATAGGTATGTATGTATGTACAAATATAATAATAGCTTTTTAGGAATGTGAAAAGCATTCTGAATGTATTGGTGAATGAGGAGGATATGATCATAGGATCTCAGCTTGTTATACAAGAGTCATTTTTATTTCAAAAAGCCATATACCTAAAGTCAATTAATGCTCAACGTATCCGTTATTCAACAGTGAGCAAAGTAACGGATCTTACGCTGTCAAAAGTACATTCATATAAGCTTTTACCTCCACCTGTTTGACTTTCATGCATAAAATTTTCGCTGGTGAAAGTAGTTCGTAAACATAAGATGTGATTTTGTTTACAAAAAAGGTGTTACCTCTCTGTTGCATATTATGTACCCATCCCATGTAAATATGCTTTATGGATCTAATATGTTCTAGCACACACAAGCTCGCGTTTTGTACATGTTATGCCATTATGCTTTTTGAACTTACCTGAGAAATTTCGTCCAACAAGCACTGAGTTCCTAATAAATATTCCATCCGTTTACATAAAGCTGGGGTTCGATAAAATAAAATGAAATATTTTTGTGCAAGGGATCTTCGTGCTATATTGTTTTCTTGTAATATTTCTTTATTGGCTGTCTTGTTGAGATTGTTCATTTATTTATGTGTTTATTTTTAAAAATTAAAGTCACAACCATATGTATGTATTTATATATATATTTATATAATATAATGTTAAAGTGGTATAATAATATTGTTCTAAATGCACACACGGTTTTTGTTTTGTGGGCAACATTTTGTTGTTGTTGTAAGTACAAGTAACAAGTTTATAGTAAATTATTTTTGTTATTATTTTATTTCACAGTGATTCATATATTCGTAGTAGTTTTTTATTAGTTTTTATAATATAGTCTTCCAAACTGCGTATTTGTGTGCTTTCCGTTAACGTTTTATAGTAGTCGAATAATTGTTGTCGTATTAATTAAATTGTTGATTTTTAATTAGTATTTTAAATAGTAATCTTAGCTTCGATTTCCATTATATAAATAAATTATACGGTAGGAGCAGCATAATTATTAGTTAGTTTGAGTTAGTAGATGTAAATACATAGATGTAACACACATGATATTATCGTAAAGAAAATAGATCCCAAAGTAAACACAAAATCGAATTTTAGATTCCAAATATTTTTTAATAGTTTGTAAGTACAATGTTTTATAATTGGCATAAAGATTAGTTTTAATTCAACATGCTTAACCTAATTAAAATTAGAAAATATTATATATATTTACAGTTATTATCCGTCGACCTTTGAAATGAACAGTATACAATGTTTATATATTAACACTACATGTCTAATTGATAGCAGTTTGTAAATGTGTAATCTTGTTTCTTATGTTTCTGATGTCTACCTTAAATATCATAGACATTAGCGATTAAAAATTCCTTAAATAGATATTATACAATTTAGTACTGTCAAATTGTAAAGGTCGTCATTTCTGTTATATCGGTTGTTTGGTGTGTATAAAAGAAGTTATATCACGTATTTTCTATTACTAAAATACATTCCTTTCATGTAACTTTCATGTAAATACAATTCCACTTTTCAATTATGAGTGTTTACATGACGCTAACTTGTTTATGTAGGCTTTAGCGAGAGATTTCTATGAAATCTTACAAATTATAGGCAAAACATCTTTTGTGGTGCATGAAATATACGATGTTAAGATATATAGCCTAAGTATTTTACATGAAGACAATAGAATTTTATTTCCCTACAAGTTATTCTAGACACATATCCAATACCTGCACACGCCTAAACCAAACAAATTACATATAAATATTATCTTGTCAAACTTCGTTTGTATGAATGTTAAACGTTGGAAAATTTTTATGGGAAAGTTCTTTTTGTGAGAATTGAAAGCACTTTGGAGGTTTAAGGGATTTGTGAAAACAAAATATAGTGAAGTATAAATCCAGCTAGCTAACTATAAAGGTTATTTATTATGTTGCGAGAAGGTATGACACCGCAATCCCAGCGGAATGTAACGTACTTATCATATCGTTGCTAGGAATTATAAGTCAATGTAATCGTACCGGTAGTACTCATTCATCATGTTGGGATTAATTTTAAATTTCGTTGAAGTTGAAAATGTATCGGTACGAAGGACCATTTCAAGTGGTATTAATGCTAATACGGCCCCGTCATTTCTGATTGTAGATCACTCTAAAACACGGAGTCTTCTGATGGGTCTCTATGCTAATATCTGGTGGGTGTTTCATAAATTTTAGCAAGTGGAAAAATAGCAAGGATTATTGTACAAAGCAAGCAAGAGGACAAAGATAAAAACTCTAATAAAATGAGAGAAAAACGACGCAGTCGCGACGTGGTTTATATCTGCACAAAGAGCTCAGCACAGATCAAACTGGCAGAAGAAGAGTTCTCACATTTTAGTCACATCACATAATGTGAAGTGCTTTCATATCTATTCATATGTAGGGTCTCTCTATAGACCGTGCTGGATAATATCTGTACTACTTTCAATTCAACAAAGGAAATGTACAGACCCACCAACAAGTCGGTAAATAAAAATTGGTCCTTATAATTTGTAAAGACCGTTTTGTATGCCAAAGGAAGCCTAGAAGTGGCCACCGTTTGGATGGGTTTGCTAGATTTGAAAACAAAAAAATCTTGACTTTCTTTTGTATATTGGCACATGATTACAAAAAATGTTTACGCAGTGAAACCTGAATTCAAAATGAATTTTCTCTTTTTCTACAAAAATATCTCTCATATTAATACGTTCTTGTTGCTTCTCTCTGAATGTAGGTAGTTTTGCTGTTCATTCGTTGTAGTAGACATATACATACTTATAATGTATGAGTAAGTGCACTGTGTAGAATATTATACTTTTTGCTGTTTATAGTAGTCATCATCATAGCTTTGATGATTTTAATGGATTTACTTTATGTAGGTGCCTTAATGTACAGACGTTATGAGATCAAAGTGCATGTTTGAATAAACAGGAAAGAAGCATGTGAAATAAAAAAACCCATCACAGAATGCCTGTGATGGTGGGAGTTTACAAGGTACCTGAATAGCAAACTGCCAAGGAAGTGCTGTATTTATTCTGAATTTTTTATGCTAGTTTGCTAGCATCATGTCATATAGTATGGTAATAATTAATTTATATGGTGATCATAGATAAATGGTGTTGTATATATGGAGTCATGGAAGGAAAGTGTTTTGAGCTTCAAAGAATCTGAGTTCTCCTTTATGGAATGTTACATAGATAAACAAAACGGTTTTCCCTCGCAGGGAAAAATTGTTTCCTGGAAAACTATTTGGTGCTCTTTGAACAAAAAACATTCTTTTATAAACAAATACTCAAAAAAATAGTATCAAGTGCAGGTTGTAATCTCCGTGTGAAAGCATGCCCGCTCCTGTTTGTCAGGTTATTGGTATTTGTGTTACAAATGCCAATGTGGTTTCAAAAGTCTTGTGACGCACAATTTAAAGATTGCAGTTGGGTTTATTGGATTAAATATATAAAAACTTCAAAATTTATTCATACATAACAATTTTGTCAAGCATACTTTTCAGTCACATCTACAACACAACGGATTTCTTGTGGTAGATAGTAAATATATAGTGCACGCTTTAGTTTCTAAGAAAAGCAAATGTGACCTAGGTAATTAAAAATATCATTCTCCAATAATAAATAAGGTTCCATGTTTGAACACAGTTTTGCTCCGGGGATTCTTATTATATGTTTATCAGTGTCAATCTGTTAATACTAACGGCAGGATGGAAAATTAGAAGCTCAAGGGTTTACTCTGAAAATTACGAGAGGATGCTTGTTTGTCTATACATTCAGACGTGCAAAGGCGATTTCAAAGGTATATTATCTGCCTGTTAAAACACTAATTTAAAAACAAGAAATGTTTTGATCAGTCAGAAGGTTTTAGGTTTGATACTTTAAGTGTAAGGTCGAAAATTTCAACGTGGTCAAGATGCATACACAATGATCGTGATGCTTTCTCTTCTAAACAAAAATATTTCATGCGAGATTGTGCCAATATTTAACAAGGCATACTTGTGCTACCTATAATGTAGGTCATACGGGGATGTTTTATATAGAAGGGTTAAAAGATTAAAAACGGGGGATGGATAGGGGAACATCACTACACATCCAGTCATGCATCTAATAATAATAATAATTCTTCAAAGGGTCATAGAAGAGTTATAACAAGTACGTGCACACTCATGTGAGCTATGATGACGTTATACGAATGGCTTTCAGTTCTTTTTTTCAAAATAAGAAAATAACCAAAAATATAGAAAACCTATACTTTTGTATTTTTCATTCTCTCCTTTCATTTTAGTTAGGTTTCTTCCTTCGAAAACATAGCATACAAATCGAAACTGATATGCATTTCAATGAGAGTATGGATGAAAGGGAGCAAAAAGGAGAGAACATTTACAATACAACGTGAAAAGGAAAAAGAAAGTGGCGCACTTGGAACATACAAAGAAAATATTGTGTGTTTGCAGAACAAGTAAGTATGTATTCTATTTATGTGTGTATAAATGATTCAATTTTGAAAGAACTCTTTCAAGAAGAAAGCTCACATAAGCATAATGTACAAATGCACAGTTATTCTCTTTACAGTGTTATGCATACACGCGCGTAAGAAAGAGAGGCCATCAAAAATGGAAGGAAAAGAAAATAGTGGAAAAATATTCGGTACTCTATTTTTGTTGAGACAGAAAGTAAGTTGTATTATCCGTTCCATACTTGAAAAATTATACAGCCAGAACCGACATTGAACGTTGTATTTATATAGGAACGCATAGACATAATGAGATATCGATTCTCCACTCTATTGCTTTCGTTATCAATCATAGGAAATTTGACGTGGAAATTGTAATCTTCTCCTAATAAATATGTTTGTGTATAGGTAGATTCGGAGCATGACAGACATTTATTTGGTTACTCGCGGTGAGATAAACAAATATCTTCTGTTTAGTTATATATATGTATCCACTATATGATCGATCACGGCTTGGGAATGTGCATAAGAAGGTATACTATTTATAGATATATTGCAAAATTATCTGGATAGACTTCTATGGGCAGTATTCAGATTTCAATAGTACATTTCTTGCAAAAAATAAAATGGTAAAATCTAGAAAATGTCACTTCCTTAATACCCACAATGTATAAAAACGTGCACATTTGAAGCTTAAGTTTGGTTGTAATGAGAGTCAAAATCCTTCTTTGAGAGGAAACAAATTATACATCATTTTGCCTGAGGAACATCAAGCATCTCGTTATAGCACAGTAGCACAATCTCATCCAGAGAGGAAGATATGTTTTCCAATTCGGTTTCGGCCTAATGACGGAACACTGGGATTTATATATGTATCCCCAGACTTTTAAGTATATTGCATAGTAGTGTATATAATATTATTTTTTGTATTTTCTTCTTCATGCACCTGTGAAATGGACAATGTTATATGGTAAGTCTGCCTGGGAGGTTTCGATTAATTGTTACAAAATGTTTGGTCTTGAGTAAGTGAGTACTTAGGTATATAAATGTTATAACTAGAAAAAAAAACATTCTTATAAGCAAATGTGTAGGTTAATCTCTTTGGCAACGTAGAAATAAATGCATATAGAATGTTCGAGTAAATATTCTCGTACGTATATATATTCAAATTCTATATCTACTAGAGAGAATTTTTGAAGTGCAAACGGTCCAATGAAGGTATGTTGTTACAAGGATATGTTAAACTGTTTATGGTGACTGAAATTGCGAGGGCTTTCTAAATAAACAGGCGTACTCGAGTTTATTACATTTCGCCCAAGATTTGAAACTGCTTGTTAGGTCCGCAGTAAAGTGAATTATATTGGAGGGTACTTGTTGAAAGCATACATACGAGGAAGGTGGGTGAATTGGTTTAAAAGACTGAATAAAGACTGTCGGTATTTTGTTCAATCTTGTGAAGTTACTGCTAGTACTGGTTCATGGTACCATACAGGATTAAATACAAAAACAGTACACCTGACTAAAGTTAGACATTTTTTATAACATGGTATAAATTATCTTATAGTAGGAAGAAGAGGTGACTTGGAAGATCCTTTGTGCTCATTGTATAGTGTCGGTGAAAGTTGTATTATTATCCCCTATGCTATACAAACTACGTTAAGATAAAAGGGCAATATTTTCCCTCTCACTGATCATAAGAAAAATGATTTAGTGATTTAGATTGAGATTCTTCCGACAATTATATTATGTGCCGACGGGTGAGAATAGAAAGATATTTATGCTTAGAACATAGAATATACATATATTTCATCACTAGATTGAACAATCTAAGTATTTGAGTACTGTAATATGGTTTGTTTGTGCATAGTTCGTACGCACGTATTAATCTGCTCTGTGAGTAAAATGTATGTGATTCGCTTGAGCGAAAAATACGCTTCTCTTCAATAGTGATTTACAGGTTATATGCCAAATAGGAAATCTCAAGGACAGCAAGATATATTATGTATATTAATAGCAAGCTAATGGGGGAATTGTAGCAGCACATGATTACGCTTTCTTTAGCCACTTACTCAAACATTATAAATTCTCCTGAAGAAAAGTTGTAATTTGAAGAATCTTAATAAGAAAGTTTATCATTTCCCCAATAAAACTTCTCGTTATACGCTTCTTTGAGCAAATAATCTCAAACTAACAATAATAATACATATACCAAACTCATACATTCGTATATAAAATATTAAATACTCAAACGTTAAGTTTTATATGTTATGTCACGAAGTTATTTTGTGCACCAGAAAGTACACTTGAACAATCTTATAATCCAGCCACATAATGTATAGCTTTACACAGTATAAAATGTCAAATTCTTATGCCTTCGTGTATTTACTTGGCTAGAAAAAATCTTTGCAAATTCTTTTCAAGAACATTTGAATGCTAGAAACTAATTTATAGTAATTAGGTTAGACCTTCCTGTTTGTCTTTCCTCCTTGTTTTGGTGCGTAAAAGTGTAATATATAGTCGTATGTACGTACCCAATTAATTCATGATTACGAAAACGCACTTTTGAAAACTTAAATTATGTAGGTCGAAACTTCCCTTATCTTTTGCTATCTGCGATCTACACAGTCAGAGTTGTAGCTATTAAACTACGATCATTCGTAGATATTTAATACTACACACACCACACATTCGTTCAGTTTAGTCGTGCAAAACGGCTTGATCATTTAAGAATAATTGTGCATAATTGAAAATAGACAGACCAAAAATTATTAGTGGCAACTATTGTCTCTACCTTTACCTGGTCAATCTCATTTTTTTTATCCTTCCTTATGCATTTCAACAAGTACATACTCTAAAAACCTACCCCTTCTCACTGACCCAAGTTTTTTATTTAGTAGCTCAACTCTAAAGAACCAAGTCATATATATCATCATCGCTTTCTCCTGTTGTATTATCATTTGACCAGTTAAAAATGTAACTTGCATCATACTATTTCATTTAATAGGAATCGAAAAAAGTTAATAGGTTTTCCTGAACTAATCAATTATCGATTATTTTCAAGTTAGTCAATGCGACTTATTATTTAAGTGATGCGAAATAAGAGTATGAATAAAAATGAGAAACCCAGAAATGACCTGTAATTGGTTCTGAAAGAATTCATGATGGTCCTAATATGCTGGTAATGAGAATTCAATGTTCGAATGGAGCATCAGTTTTGCTACTGAACGAAGTGCATGGACCATGGCTACGATAGGTTCAACAAGAAAATTATAAGCGAATTCAAAGAGAAACTATACTCATATTGCCTGTTATACGTACGAGAGCGTTAATGATGTGGCTTGTTATAGCGACAGAAAATGAACGAAGTAAGATCTCTAATGGTTATTTTATGACTGCTACAAACCATCACTTCAACTTTTCCCAAGAGTGTACGAGATGTGATAGTGATGATACTTAGTCAGTGAGCATAGGCATCTTTCTCCTTCGCGTATCTCCACCCACCACCACCTTTAGAATTTACTGCTACATCGTTACAAAGTTACGGTTCACTTGCTCGTCTCAAATTGTTAATTTTTCCGTCAAATTCATTGATCCAGTTATTTGGCAACAGTTTTGAGTATATATGTATACATGTTGATATATGACTTCTAGACGATGTGTTGTTGACACAACTGCATTTGAATTTCGGTATATATATTTGTGTTACGCTTATGATTTTCTTAGATCCCGCTATTTTCCTGTCAATTCCGTCTTCTAGTAATTAGCTCAAATATAGTTCACTGATTTCATCATTGGATAAAGTTGCAGCAGTGTAGCTGTATGCACGTAGTATTTTGTCATTTTGCGTATATGTACCTATTATAGAGTCCCATTTGATATAAATGTTTAGCTTATCCTACTTACCATAGAGAAATCTCTGATGGAAGATGTTTTACTATAGACTATTACCATCTTTTTTGGAGACTTGACTTATAAGTCTACAATTTGCTATAATATAGTATTTATATGCAGTATAATTTAGTCGAAAAGTCAGAGAAGGGTAGAGTGGTACTATCAATAGCTGTTTGGTCTAAAGTCAGTCATCAAACGTCAAAGCAAACTTCCTCATATTTCGGAGGGAGCTCACCACCGCCGCCGCCATGTCTGATACACCTCCGTTCTTCAGGTACATGAATGCTGTACAGAATTGGCGTTGGTGGCATCACAGGTGTTGGCGCTGGTGGTGCTGGAGGAGGAGGTGGCGGTAGACTCGATGAATGTCCTCCTGAAGACGACGCCTGTGAGTCATTATTGGAGTTTTGTCCAGAGCCGCTGCCAATGGATGAGGCGTTGGTAACGACCGCTGATGCTGCTGCAGCTGCACGTATTTGTTGCGCTTGTGAGAATATTGCACTTCGAGAGGTTGATGGGTATAAGCCCGGTTGTGTTGTGTGAGCGTGAGTTGTTGTTGCTGTCAGGTATTCCTCCCCTGACAGACCTATAGAAGAATGGCAAAAAAGACAAAAAGTAAATGACAAGTTGAAATTATGTATTATATTTATTAGAGTAGAATCGGTCGCGTCTGCCAAGAAAAAAAAACAATGAAACTGGAATGACGTGACAGTAATTAAAGAGCCTGTGATGCACTACATGCTAAACACGCTTGGATTGATCTTCATCTCTTTCTCTCCCTGCAAAAGTAAATACTTTCGTAAGTAAATTAGTCTTTTAACAGACTCCCTACATGTAAGTCTTTTTACTAGCTATGAGCACGTCAAGTGAAAGATAATCCAAAAGACTTTTTCCTACCAATTGGGCTCCAAGTGAAAATTCCTGCCACTTTCACCAAGTTTCTCCGTTCCAACTTTTCTCTTCTTGTAAACTTGTTTAGAAGGAGATAGTACCGTACACGACGGAGTACTTGGGAAGATGCACGCTTTGGCTGTTTTACTATATTCGATGTTACTTCTGTCAAACTGATTCTTAATCTGAGAGTGACTAAATGTGTGTGAATGTGGTGGCGGCGGTGTGGTATCTTTGGTCAAAAATGCATTATCGGAAAAGGGTAAATTTATTTAGGCACATCACGTATAGCAGAGCGTACATTATAAATATTATTACAACAGTGAGATATAACTAGCCAACATTACCATCGTGTATAAATTTGCAATGCGAATGTTGTTCGCTGCTCACTCGCACATATTCATTTTGTTCCACTTCCTCATGTCTATCTAGTTTCTGGTTTAGCTTTACTTGGTTTTGGCAAGAGAACAAGCGTTTTGTCGCTGGGTAATTGGATCAGGGAAAGTGGGGAAAGTTTTCACTTTAGCCCTGGAGAAAGACTTTCTTTGCTAGTTTTTCCAGAGAAATTGATGTTGGTTTGTAGCATTTCAATATTGTGTTGTCATGCATTGCAGAGTTTGTACATTTTATCAGTAAGAAGCAGTTTCATCATCACGGTAGCCTATAATATCTCCATATAATTATGTGGGAAAATTACACTACTCGCTTGTTTTTCACGTGTTAAATCACAATGGCGTATATCGATATCGACATTCTCTAGGTTTCACTGTTTTCATTTGTATTTGTCGACTTTGGACAAATTCGCAGGCATTTTGTCAGCTTCACTTTGCCTCTTTCGCCCACTCGAGTTTTACGTTTGCTTGCTGTTTCAGTTCGTACAATATTCGTATTGTATAATATTATTAGGTGTGTTACCAAAGCACACGTTTTCTATAGCAAAGTGAGATACTCACAAACAGCTCAGATGTAGACTTTTTGAGACTGGTGAGTGAAGAGTGTGCAAGAGAAATAAAGAGAATCAGGAGCATATTATTCAAGGCAACTTTTCAACCTCAAAACGCCATTCATTCGGTATAGAATGTCAGGCGAGCTAGCTTGTGGTGATGGCCATATGTAAAAAGTTCATCTACAAATGCCCAAAATCATGCAAACAAACAAAAAGTGGCTACAATACAAATATCCACCACAGTCGACAGTCACTACCGTTGCCATACTTCTATTTTAAATTTAGAATGCTAAAGCGTACAATTTCAATGCTTCTAGTCAACCACCATTATCGTTATGGTCATCGTTGCTATCAACAAGCTGAAAAGGAGTAAATTGGTGAAATGTTTCACAAATTTTTATTCTGGCAGATGCATCAATCATTGTATAGTTGTGGTTAATACGTGACTGAAAATTTACAAATCCCAAAGCACACTATCACATATTTCCCCTCATTCTGCCGCCGGGATGTTAAAGCCCTAGCAAGCTAAATGCTCGGCAGATGATAAACGTACATTACATTTTAAAATACATACCTACACGACATGATGTGCAGGCGTTTAGAATAACTGAAGAGACGAGGCTATACAATTATTTTATTTTTACCAGATGTGACAAGTTGTAGATGGGGAAGAATTTTGTGGGTGCAGTTTCATTTCTAAAAGTCCCAGTTTTAGCTCATCTGCTTACACCAAGCCCCTATCTTTTTCGCAGGAAAACACGTAAGATGAGTAAAAATAAGCTCGGTTCTTTTCTTTCTTGCTAACAAAACATTTTCAAGTTTGTTGACAAAAAATTTGCCCAAGGAAAAAAGCTAACTTTTTCTTATACATGGGAATCTCAAGAAGTAGAAAAAAATTGCCATTTTTCTAAAGTGTAAGTACATTCATATGCAGTCATAATAATACATATACATATGTGCGTTTAGGTAGATTGTACTGCTACAAGATATTATGGTAAGCAAACAACAAATGTGGGCATGAGAGAGCATCTTTTCTTTTCGCTTCCATTCTTTTTCTCCATCTTGTTGCTTCTTCCTCCTCGCCATCTCTTTGCCTTACTTTGGCCATGCTTGCTTTACAAGTTGAACTTCTTTACAAAGAAAATATTATACATGCAAATAGCATACATACATTTTTACCACTTCTCTACGAACAAAAAGTCACATTTCTCTGGATGATGGTACATGCATGCTCATCATCATTTTATATGGAATGGTACATATGTACAAAAACCATCATCGTTACCACACCGCCACCACCACTGTTTGGTACAGCTGAAGGGTAGTGAATACAAAAAGAAACTTTACAAAAGAGCAAAGCTAGCAAGAAGTTGGGATGGGATGGGATAAGTACGTTCTACCTAACAAGCTCCATAGCACATTTAACTCGAATTGTATGCTTTCATTTTTTCTCTCACGTTTTCTGCATACCTGTAAATATCGGAGTTGTAAGAGTAACAAGAGAAAGCTGGTTGTTTGGCAGTAGTGCATCAAGAGGCTTGCTTGCCTCCTTACCCTTTCCCTAAAGAAAGTGAAAGAAACTTTCACCTAAACACACCTTCAACTTTTTTCACTTGAAACTACTTGAGTGAGTGTGTGCTACGAAGGACCTTACGTATTTCCTTTCACTTGTCTAAATACATCATTTAATGCCCTTTAAAACTTTTATAATAATAACAGTAGGAATTGTACATATGTATATTCAAAGAATCTGGACAAAATAGCTTTTGAAATACATGCACACGCGATTTTATAGCAACAGTAATATTGGTATTACATTGATAACTGCATCCACTGACAATTTTGTGTGACATCGGGAAAGTTAGTTTTCTATTTCTTATTGAAACTTGATTTTTCTGCGAGCTTTTGTCAGTCGTCACCATTATTGAAGGTTTCATTGACGAAAAGACGGTTTAACACCTTCAGCAAAATACATGATTCACATTTGAGGAGCTCCAAACTCCTCATCCATTCTCTCACTCTTGTCTAATGCAAATTTAATAGCCTATACGTAACTAAAAATCTTGAAGTACTTCAGAAGATGATCCACGCCAAGGAGCAGACAGACACGTGTAACTTATCCACACGTATGTTGCGTGAAATTTCTGCATTCTTAACAAACTTCAACTGATCATGACATGTAGGATAGTAGGCGGTGGTGATGGTGGTAGGGGTAGAAAGTGAAAGTATGTATTTAGCTGTCATGCAATTTCTTTTTGAACGAAATGGAATTTCTAAAGAGTTGTTGAAATGAAGTAATGGGATTATAAATGATTCCTCTCCTGACTCGAAGCTGTAGACTTTCTATCCCACACTTTTTCATAACAGCGGTGGCAGCCGTGTCTAATGTCTACAGTACTATTACATTGGGCTACATAGATACTATAAATAGTTATTAATATAATAAAACCTATCAACTTGTTTTGGTGATGTAACGAGAACACGATCATTCCTAAACACGTAGAGAAAACAACTTTTTTTCTCTTGCGAAGAACCAGCGATGCTTCAACCTGTCTATTCCTACATACGTAAGTACGTTAGGCTGAACAGCATCATGATGTCAAAAACTAAATTGGAGCTTATTACTATATCATGCTATATACTATACACTTCTTATTATTATCAACGGATGTATTATACTAAACGGACCACTCTATTACACTTCCACAAAGGAAACCCGTCTCTTAAAAGTTTGCTTTATATCACGTGAAAAGTGAATCCGAACAACCGACCTCAGTGCTAACAATCATCCACGCATACATGAAGCGTCCACAGTTTATTTGTTATGCATTATTTCTAATCCTTTGACCTTATTAGACCTACCTTGGTTTTCTCCCAACATCGAATACCTGAGGAATGGATCCGGATGCGTGTTATGTGGGTTGAGGATAGCAACAGGGCTGTTTTGTAGGTAGTTGGCATAATTCCATGATTGCATCGTGTTAGCTCTCGGTGTTGGTCGGTCAATTATGTCTATCAGCTACGAGAATCAGTAATTACAGGCAGAGAATAAAACAAAAACGAGACGAGAATATTTTAGAGGAGAAAGTGTGTTCCAATGAGTTTGGTTAGATCAAGTAGAATTAAAGGGTTTAGGGTTCTTCTACTGCTCACTGTCATTAGTGCCATCATCGCATGCAAGCCTATGGTCTTTAGTTTTATGTACAAATGTAATGATCACATAATCTGGACTGTCCACTTGTTTTGTCAGAAACTGGACAACGCAAAGAATAATGAACCGTACAAAGGAGTTGTACTGTATGTATTGTTTCGGTTCATTGCGTTCGTTGATGCTGTGTACATTTGAGAGCGATAAATACTACAAGTACCAGTATCGGGAACTCTTGTTCAGGTGTTTTGTTACAAAATGAACGAAATTTCAGTAAATGAACAAAAAATGTATAAGAATATTATTGTGATAGATTTGAAAAAAATATTAGTAAGTAAGTATATTAGTATTTTGTCAGTGTAGGAAACTGTTGTGATCTATTGTTGTTTATAATATATGATAATGGAATTACATATGTATGATATACAGCTCAAGGTTTAAACAGTAATATTGAATATAATCATAATGTAATAATATATAGTTATATTATTATGAAAGAGAGAAAAATAAACGAGAAAGAAGAGTCGCAATTACCTCAAAGTTAAAGGGAATTATTAGCTGCAATATACATGAAAACAAATATACGCGCATGCTTATTCTTTGCTGTACAATATATATTTATATCATCCTATATTTAATACATGATTTTTACATAAAATGTCTATATATATAAATATTTAGTTTATAATTGTATATTGTAAGGTATTTCACGGTTCCATACCTTGACACAGCAACAAATCACAGTTAAGAAAAACGTAAGTCCAAACAGGGCCAAATAGTAAGGAAAATCGCTGGTCATGAAGACTCCTTTTGAAAGACTGTTGGGAACAACTACTTATGATGTAGATTGTTTTCAGGAGAACCAGTTTGATTTAAATTTAAAGTGAGGTAACGACTTGACCGGGTGATGCTTCTGAAAAATTCTGTTCTTCTTAGCCTGATGGTTAAATGTGTCGACGACGACAAATGCCGTTGTTGCAGTAGCAGTTTTTCGTGATCTTCTATTATTACCGTACTTTGCTGGAATAGTAATGACTGTGATAATCAGTGAGCGACGGGGAGTGAGTGAGTGAAAAATGGGAAAGAACGATGACGACGAACCCGATGGAGACAAAGTATTATTAATATTACGAGAAGATCACAACAACCGTTGGAACAACCACTTCTTGCGCAGCCACAATGACAAACAATGTAGTTGGAATTACAAGGTGGTGATGATGTAATAGTATTACAATAATAAGGTCTGCTATTTGAGATATACGTAGGAGGATAAGTGAAAGTGAGGAGAACAGAAGCGGTTGCAACAGTAGTAGCAGCAGCAGCAACAGCACTACTACTGCTACCACCACCACAACAATGTCTAAACGTACTTGTACACCCACTGCCACTACAAACAGAAATTCTGTTCCTCCTGACTCCTGCTGCTCCTCTACTGGAGAAAGTTGAGAATGCTGATGTTCTGTAACAATCAGGAGTCGTTGTGAATACGAAGTGTTGGTGCTCGTGTTACTGTCGGCAAGAACGATGATTAATTTAGCCACACAATCAACACCAGATCAACTGATGCGTCCTCCGGAACAGTTACTTCCAAATACAGACCACCCACAAGGAGGAATAATTACAGTTGCGAGAGTTTCTTTATATTCTAGTTTCTTTGCCTTCCTTTAATATTATGCTTTCTGCAAATAATAATTATGTATTATAAATTTACTTTTAATTGCGCTGGTGGTGGTAGGCAGTGGAAAATGCGTTGTGATTGTCCTGTAGCGTAGTTCCTACAATTATTCCATGCAATATTCGTACAATAGAGCGCGTTTTTGTCCTTTGTCCATTTTTTAAATTTCAGGATCAGATATTGTTCATCTCTATGTATACTTTCTCTAGCAGAAGGTGCTCGTTGTTAACTTTCTTTTCTTTTGGCATGACCAATGATTTAACCAAGAACGTTGGCTAGGTATGAATTTGGAACTGGAGTGGTTAAAACGAGTATTTGCACCGGCTGCTGTTTACAAAAAATAATTATATTCTATCTCCAACTTTCTTTGAATACTTAATATTATAATGACATGTTATTGAAAAGACTTTGTTCACATCTAGGCTAAGACAACAATAGCTACTATGCATATCGAGTTGCAATTAGGTCGTCGTCATTCAAGCAGAAAGTCATTCAAGAATACGGTATGGACATATACCTAGTTGGACTCATTCCCCTTCTGTCCCAGTTGCTGTTACAAGTATTCTTTATTGAATATTACAATGATTGATCCATATTCCGAGCGGAATCCTGCTGTTGCTGTTGATTGATTATAATGTAGAAAAACTGATTAAAGATAATAATCCAGATGTTGCTTAGTAACAAAGAACTACGTGTATCGATATAAACTTTTGGGAAAATTCAATTTGTTGCGAATGTAGAGTACACATGACATGAGATTTAGCTTAAGGACTGATTGGTATAATTAGCTCCGGAACAAGTTTTCCACACAACTGGCACAGAATAAAATATTTTCTGTTCCTTCTCAACAATCAATTTCTATCCTTTCCCGATTACACTACAGCGGGCTATTTGACACATATTCATTCATGTCTCAACTTGAGGAATGTTGTCGTTGGTGAATACATGGTTTTTCTCTTAACACCAACAATTCGAGACTGTAGTAAGTCGATATTGTAAAGCTGTTTCACTTTACAAAACGAAGAGTGATGGTCCTATGGTGCTTGTGGAATTTGCTGTAATCGAAAGCAGTTAGTCGATGTGCCATCCTACTACCAGTTGCCTATTTGAACTAATGATTATTTGAACTCCTTTTCCCGTCATTACTACCGTTACGCATACCCATGCACTTTACTTTCTCTCGCTTTACGTACTCAGTACTCGTCCATTTTTTCGGTGAATGTATATCTTTCAAGTACAAGTACGACTCACTGAATGTGCATGTGCCAATCCCTCCGAATGGCAATCCTTTCTAGACACGTCTCAATTATTGTCCTTTTTATCATTAGGCTAGGGTAATGGTAAAAGTGCTATTACCAACAGACACACAAGTATCAACCATAGTGCCGTAGTGCTCTTTCCACTGTTGTGTACACCATTGTCGAATTGTTCAAGATTTCACTTTTTCCCTTTTAAAGCAACTACTCACGCTAGGTTACTTCTATCATTCTCCTTTTTTGATAATGTGATTGCCCTTTTCTCTTTTTTCTCCTTTTATTGTATATTTAGCAAAAGAAAAAGCTCCTAAGCAATGTGTCTTAATCGGAAATATACAAACGGGAAAAGGGTTCCTCCGAAACACTTTCCTGCAAGAGCGAACGTGGACTGGGACCATAGCTGAAGTAGCTGAGCATCTGCTTTGCTTCCGTGCTACGTCCGTGCAACTCAACTCTTGCTGTTGCATTAGAGAACTCGCTTTTTTCCTCATAAGGATGCACGACGGAAGATGATGAGAATGATGCTGCCGCTGATGGTGGTTGGTGGTGGTGCTGATGTATGGTAGACTCAAAATACAACTCTCCTTTTCCCTTCACTCCTTCTTTGCTCCTTACGCTATGAAGCAGCCAGTTGCTGTCCTATTTCTTTACCATATAACACTTGTATTGTATAATATGTACGTATTTATTTGCCGAGCCCCATTCTAACAGGCACGCAGCAGTCAACTCACTTCTGGAGTGAGTGAAAAGAGTGAGAGAGAGAGAGAAACCTGCAACGGAACACATCAGCTTGGTTTGAATCTCCACACATAAGAAAATTATAGCCAAGGAGTATCAGTTGAAGAAGCAACAACGGAAGAACAGGAGAAAGCAAAGGCACACAGACACACATTGGAGAAAGCAAGCAAGCATAGGGATCGATCACAGTTTATTGCAAGCAGTGAAAGAACAAGACATACTCCGACTTCACCTCCTCTAACACTCACACACACAGTCTGGGTATTCTGAATCCGAAGACATAAACGGACAAAGAAGTAAGAAGAGACAGGCAAGAATCAGTTGTAAAAAAGAAACAGTGTTGGAAAAATACTCTTTACTTGAATCTATGTATGTATATGTATGATCTGAACCTACACACAAATGTACGCACAAAAGAAAACGATAGGTGGGTAGTAGAAAGTAAAGTACATAAACAAGCTAACGCTACAGATAAACGTGGGAGAGCTTGAACTGTGAAAACAGCGGTGGGTGAAACTTGTAGACTTTCAACCATTTCATCCTTTCAAAATTTGTGTATTATGCAAAGAAAACTGTTTAATAGAATAAAGGCCGATCCAAAGTACGTATGAATATATCAAAACATGATAAAAGAGGAGCTTAGTAGTTTTCATGAAGAAAAAAGTAAAAACAAAAAAAAACTGAGGAATTACAGACAGAGAACGGTTGGAGAAGGGTGAAAGAAAGATGAAGAAAACTAAGAGAAAGCATAAAACTACTCTGAAATACTAAATGCATTGCTTTTTTCATCTTCTTTTCTCTCTAATGCTGAATAAACCTTTTGAAAAGTAAAATGACCTGAGAAATCTTTGTCGGCTATTTGAAAATGAGCAACAGTGCTGCTAGTTTTGTAATAATAGCGCTCTAATGTTTCCACACACATCGTTTCCTTTACCCGCACTGGAAAGAAAATAAAATGAATCTACATACAATAGTAGAGGGCGGAGACGTAACACTGAACCGGATTAATTTTTTGCTCAGTTTCTTTTTCTAAACATTTTGTTTGTGTATGTGTGAAGAAAACTTTTTTGTCCATTTCCCCTTGTAGAAAGTACTTTGTAAGCATGTATATATGTTGGTGTATGTACACATTTCTGTATAGTGTCACGAAAATTATGTGTATAGGAGCGAGGAGAACGAGAACGGAAACTTTCTCTTGAAAAATTCTTATAGTGCCCCAAAAGAATTCTCATATTATCAACATAGTATGTGTCATTTTTTCTCCTCATTTTATACAAGGCCGCAAGTAACTTGCTTTTAAAGCAGATTTTCTCACTTTCTCTCGGATGGCTAAGGTGACTAGTTTACAAATGATGGAGGCGGCTTGATGATTATTAGACAAGCTTAATGGACTTCGTCTTGGGTGAAGCGGTTGCCACGTTTCTCTCATAAACTTGATAATGTTTACCACCAGTTCCCATTTGACTGCATTTTTTTCTTTGTGTGTGATCTGTCCGCCGTACGTGGAAATTCTTTTAAGTGACCCGATGAGCCAATTTGTGGGAAAATCCCTGTTATTAACGTTGGACCAATTTGGCCGGGATTAAAACTTTGGGAAAGATATCCCTATTAGAAATAAATCCCAGCTTTACTTTTCAAAATTTCCGGTTATCAGTGCTGACCAATTTTTTTTAACCAAAACTATGTCTCTTGAATATTAAACAATCCCTGCAAAACTTTTAATAATTATTCCCCCGAACGAAAAAATATCGCTGCTCATTCACTTTCATGATTGCATTGATTAAAGAATTCCAAGCATTTTTCGTTGTTGTCCATATTAACTTTCAATATTTCCTAGTTTTCGCATATCCCTCCGTAATTTTATGTCCCTGCTGAAGCTAGTCAATGTCCCACCTTTCCTGACCAAATTATATCCCTTATGGCAGGCGTACAATTCATTGCCAAAGAAATTCGTCTCCACACAACAAAGGAATTTCCATGTACGTACGCTAAAACAGGATCGTCTGGTGGCTTATTAGTATTAGTTAGTCAATCGACGACTTGCGTCCATTTAATACATATCTTATATTACTGCTTATACGTGTATAGGGTATATTATAGTCATCATTCTACTAGCTGAGGTACGTGCATCTCATTTTATATTTATAGTATCAGAGCCAAAACCATGATGCCCATTACGGAAACTGAGAATGAGAACATGGTTGCACGGAGAATTCCAGTAATGTAAGCAGTAGATCGGTAGATGGATACATGTTTCTCCAAACTTTTAAGTTTTATCGTGTGCCCATTATACTAACTCACCTCTTCTCCACCATTCCTCACTGTGCCTCAACAAACGAAAAGTTTACGCCTTTACCACACGATAGACTAGTGATGTGGTCTGGACACCAACACCAACAAAATGTCTTTGATAACACTTGTAAGTGGATCTTTAGAGTACAAAACCGCATACAGAATAAGGTAATACATAGTAATGAGTACTACTTGTTCACTGCAATTTAATGCACACCGTACACACTTACAGTAAGTCAAGCATATACTTGTCAGCAATGTTACTTTCTTTACCACCCACACACTATCCGCCTGCCTATAATTTTCAGGAGTAGTAGTAGTAGGGAACATTCTTGATTGTGACAAAATTATATAAAAAGCTAAATTATTATGTTAAAATATATGGCACCACACACTGTGTTTTTCAAATCATTTTCTGCTCTAGATTTGAATAAATATAAAGTAGTTTTGCTAGGGCGGTCGACAGAAATCTTGACATCTTGGAAAGATGCCACAGGTAGAGCGTACCGAGAGAAGCTGGCTAAAAATTGTGATGGATGGTCTTTCCAGTTTGTACTACGTTTTCTCAAATATAGTAGAAGTATGAATTATAGGGCTGATGCTGCTTGTATCCGGCCATGTTCGATGGCCAGTACTATTAAATTGAAAATGACTTGTTGTTAATCTTAAACCTTACCGTTGGAATAAAAATTCAGAGTCTTTTAACAAAGAAGCAAAAATAAAGCATGTGCTTGTACAATGATGCTTATTTTGACAATTTAATTTTAAAAACACTCAAGAATTGTAAAGGCAATTCTCGTTCTCAATCTCATTGTTATCATCAGCCTCATCTGCCATTTGGAAACACTCAATGGAAAAACTCCCTTCTGAATTTAATATAATACGTTTTCATGTAATATTTTATGTGCCGTACACATACGAGTATACAAACCTAATTTTAAATCCATAACGTACTTTGAGGACCGTATTCCATGAAATAATTGGGGGGAAATATAGAGCAAAAGTTGTAACTATGGTATTTGCTACATCACTTATACTCAATCGGGATTTAAATCGCTTCGATATTTTATGTCTAAAGATAAATAATTGACTGTACACACGTACACAGACGATCCTATAATAAAATTAATTATTTAATCTTGTTACCAGTCTAATTATATAGCTATTTGTAACGTTACAGTCAGTTCGCTTTCCAGTTGACTAACTATTCTATATTACATTATTCAATTCCTTCGTATTGAAATACTTTTCAAGTTTCAAGACTTCTAGTTTGTATTCTTACTTCAGAAACGTAATCTCAGTGCATTGCCTTATATTTTGTAACCAGAGCTCGGGTGCACGTAAAGAACAAGGACATTGGTACCTTTAAATCATAAGTGCGATTGCGAGTATGATCATGCGATTTTTTCGTGGAGAACTGCAGGTGTCATCCTCCAATAACGCTTTCAAAAGTAAATTATACAATTCCCACGATTTGTCATAAAAATGGCTCAAGTATTTCATGAATGACACCATTCTATTCCTCAGGACGACTGAATAATGGAGATTCATATTCACAGTTCAAAGGCGGTGTTTTGCTTGAAGTAAATCATGCTACTCAATGATCTTTTATGTTATGGTTCACAGAAGTTTTCCTTCTTCGTTTTTACATCAATTGCATGGAAACACACTAGAGTTTGCGTGGCATGATAAAATGGTTAAACTGAATGTGTACTGCTGTAAAAGCCGCCAGCAGATTATCTAGAGAAAGTGAAAAAGATTCTTGTCCATTTATACATCATTATCGTCTGACATGCCTAAATTCGTAAAGTGGATTTATATATTGTAAGATGTAAGACGAATCGTACGAAAATGTACATATGTACATATATCGAAACATCCTCGGAATTATATCTTCAAATACAGACAAGAAAAGTTGATAAGAGTAATGATAATGATGATGGCTGTTCACTTATTGGAATGAACAGCAGCTGGTACTTCTGTCACAACACAGATGCCTTTCTGCTTCTGTGAATGAAACCGCAGTGAAAATAAAGACATCATAGCCTAAAAACTGTACATTAATATACATTTAGCAAGCAAATGCTACACTTGACACTTATGTACTTCATTATCTTTTCCTTGTTATATTGGTATGAAACATCAAATTATTGGGAATGCTAGCATCGTCTGTCTGTCTAACATATATTCTCGCCATTCTCGGAAATGGCTTAATGGTCAAGCTCGATTTTCAGTTAAATTGGTCCAGCCTCAGGGGAATCGGAGACAAGTTTTCGCCATGTTATCATCGTCAAAGTGTGTGACACTTTCTCTATCTTGGAATTATTGTAGCACTACGTAAGTTTACTAAAGCTTGCCTTTCAAAAGCATATCAAAAGTTTTTTTTCTCTTTCTCTTGCTTACAGTGATGTAAGTTTTCCAGCGCATGTTTTACTTATGCGTGCATTTATTATTAGCGTAAAGTGTGAAGGAAGACAACTATATAAGAGTTTGTTATAGTATGTACGTATATTTTACCAAAAGTTAATATATGTAATGAGAATAAGATGAATAGGTACGTATCAAACGGAAATACTAGCACACGTCTTTACTCCTCCTTACCATGAATATCATCATCATCATTTTATTACGTTCACCATCCCCTGCTGTCTTTCTTCTCCAGTTGGTCGTCTAAAATACAATATCATTATCATATCATCCACGCAACAGTCAACGACTCGCCATACGTGTGTGGGAATCGCAGAAAAAAGAGTTGCGGTGGTGGTGAGTTGGTACTGGTACCAAATGGTACAGTAACAAAACAAAAGAGAAAATCTGGGCTGTTATGGCAAGGCGTATAGGGCGTCGTCACCATGTAACCGCAGACTTCCAGTGTTATTACTACCATTATCATCGTTGTCGTTCTCTTCATCACCAGCTACAGCATCAATTTTCGTGCCCGTAGACACATGTAGGAACAAGTGCGTACAAGATGTAAGCATTTTGAAAGAAGTTTTCTTTGTGTCCTTTCCCCATCCTTTTTCTCTCTTGCTCCTCTGCTGAACAAAACGCTGTTTCTAGCTCATGTATAAATATATACACGCATACACTACATAGCTCCCAAAACAAGCATAAAAATCTGACCATATTATAGTGAATCAAGATCATTTTTGTCTATGCGCGCTATCTAGTTGTACGTTATATCATGTTGTCTGTAGTGGTGTATATAATCATGTGTGCTTCTTCACTTTAGAATTATCGTTCTACATACAACTTGATGCATATATTTACTCTCTTTTTCCACGTTTCTCTCTTCTTCCTCGTGGAACAACAAGCCTCTCTGGGATTCTTCCACGAGAGATCAGGAGGATGTTTTCTTAGATCGTAACGGACATTGTAAAAAGCCTCCCTTATTCCACTACTTTCTTTTGCCTCGTTTTTCACTTGAGTAAGCTTCCATATATCATCCTTCTTTCCCCACTGTTGCTCCTTTTCTTTTCTTTTTTTCACTCTCTTAAATACGTAGCGACTCACTTACTCTCTCATCTTGTTTACCTTCGCCAAAGTCTGAATGTAATACAATGAACATGAATCTGCAGATGTTTGTAGATATAGTATCATTGCGGTTGGTAAAACACGCGGGATACTAAATACTATGTACTGGTCGATTCACGCAAGATATACGAACGCGCTTCGATGATGAGTTTAAAAGAATTTCTTCCAGGAAAAAAGATGATGTTATACTTTTTTCTATAAAAATAACCGCTAAATGTCCACAGACAAAAACATACATATGAAGTGAACACCCAGCACCAGGTCTGTGTTGTTAGATATATATATTTGGATATTTTCCTCCAAATTGTCTAGTTTTGCGAAAAACGCTCCGCTGTGCAAGCAATTATCCTATAGTTGGGGGAACAAAGGACAACACCTTCATCATCAAGTGTGTAAGTGATGATGGTAGTTTCTAAACGATATGCTCTCGCTTTCTAAGACGTTAGAAAAGTTCTGTACTGAATGTGGTTTCTATGATCCAAATAACGACTCAATTCATCCATTCAAAATACTATTCCATCTTGAAGAGTTTTCTCCGCTTTCTTTTCTACTTTCGGCCGCATGGATTTTTCAACTCATAGAAGTAATTTCTCTGCTTACATGATTGCGTACTATACATCTTTTTGACGGTAGGGCAGGCAGGGCAAGTCACGGGATCATGTGAATGAAATATATAAGCAGAGCGTACATAAGCATAGAGATATTTGCATAAATGGAAGTGTACATATAGGAATAAATAATACACGGCCTGCTTATTGTGACCTATTGTTAGTACATTTCGTTCGGCTATGCATACTATATGTAACTATAGCTTCCGAGGTTAAAGTTAGTGAGTACGGGTTTTTCACCCTTGCCTCGTTGTTCCTTCCTCCTCCTCCCACATGACGACCGACTGCCGTCCTTCTTTCCTTTTCTTGATCTGTTATCCTCATCGAACATTCACTTCACTCTCCAGTCACTCCGCCAGGCATTCATTGAACCAGTTTAACCGGCCTAAAGCTGGAGTCCACGACTTAAGAGGGAGTAAGAACCAGACGAGAAATATTGTAGTAAGTTATGTATTGGAGTATGTAGGTAAAAATAATGCCTGTAGGCAAGTGCAAGAGCACTCGAGCATATAAGGATAAAGACACAAACGAGAAAAGTACCTCAAAACGGCAAGGCAAGAAGGAAAAACGCACAGTACAATTGGCATGTAAAAAGAATAGGAGTACACATGTTATGCAGAGCACATATCTCTACACCATACTACATGATAGACCTTTTAGTTTCACTTGACTGGCTTCTAGACCACTATGGTGTGGTATATGAAGTTACAAAATGTGTATATTCACTTCTATGATGCACAACACGAAATACGGAAGTCTGATATGTCCTTCCATTGAATGCCCATTTATGCATGTACGAAGCCGAGAAGAGTTTAGAAGTAGTAGAGGAATCACCATCAAAAGCAGGATAACGTACGTGAAATCAGGTACAGACTACATAATCAACTATAAATCCTTCCATTGGAATTTTCCAACGTACTGTTGCTTACTTAAATGTATGTTGCTATGTCATGTCACATTTTCTATTCTTATCTCCTTGTGCGTAATATTATATTACCGAATGTATATACACGTATAGACATTTTTACCGGCTAGTGGAGAAAGCGAAAAAGAAAAAATATCGAAGGGAATTTAGAAGAGGGTTGAAAGAAATGAGAAACGTGTGGGATAAATATCCCCTTGGTATGAGTGTCTCCGAATGCTTACATGAATCAAGCACTTTGCAAACATAACTGTTTCTGTTTCTATACGTTTTTATGAAAACGTAATGTGGGAAAGAAATAAAGTAAATGAGAAGTAGTTTTTGTTGTGTATCATTGGAGGGAGGCATAGAAATGTAATGCAATTTTCACTCCTTATTTGCCTGTTGAAAGAGAAAGCGATCTGGTACAAACTTTATTTGCACCGTTTCTTATGACTCTGGTAGGAAACTAGTTGCCTTTTTATTCATGATAAATTGCATACTGTGTCATGGCTTGTGCATACAAATTCGTATGAATGTGTAATATTGAGAGTGATAAATAATGGTCGCTTTTCATTTCATAGCAACCAGTTTATTGGAGTCTTGTTTAAACAAGCTTCCTCGGATGACGAAGGACAATGGAAAACCGATTTTGTGCATTTGTGACCGATATCGATGGACGATGTAAGTATTTTTTTCTAGTCTTATCAAGAATTCCCTTGAAACGAAGTGAGCAAGGTAAAGTGTAGTAAAGATCATTTGAGAGTTGTGTTCTGGCGTAGTCTTTCTTTGCTACGGCGTGAGTAAAGATTAAGAACGGAAATAAAATGTAAAGAAAAAAGTTAGTTGTTGAAATTGGATTAAACTCCGATTTAAGTGTTCATGGCAGTGTTACTTTATAGTAACAGCACACGGATAAATTATATCTAAGCACACCTTATATATACACACACAAATATAGACAGCACTCACATAGACATATATGACTGTCGAGATTATAAATAAAGCATTCTGTGTAATGAGAAAATTTACTAGATTTAAATTATCGTGCTCTCCCGAAGTGCATTTTACTTCTGTCTAAACTATATAGTATGTAAAGGTGTAATCGTCTTTGTAGAAAATGATCAGTTTCTTTAGACGTCACCATGAAACGTCTATGTAGTAGTAGTATATATCTAGTGCAGGTCAAATAATATATATTGAGTATGTGCATAGTATAGGTACTGTAAGCATATTATGTACGTCTTTCTTTAGTGTTAGTCTAGTCTTCACTCATCATATCATAATGTTACGTGCTTATACAATTTCCTCTGTATTCTATTATGGTTGGCATGCATGCATGAAGACATGAAGAGTAACTCATGAAGAACTGGGAAACCTGAGAGTCCATTAAAAACTTTCCTTCCGTCTTACTTTTTACCACCATCACAATTCCATTTGTATACGAACGACCACAGGCACCACTGTCGTCAGGAAAAATAACGATGGGAAACGGTGTTGGTAACAAGTCGAAATCGTGCGGATTTATCTGCGTGTACCGTGAACGCTACCTCCGGTTCCGTATAAGTGGAAAATGGATCTGTGCGAGCAAAGTTAAAAGATTGTAATAAATGCTTACAAAGAGAAGGCTTGTACATGGCTGAGGTGGGCATGACCATATCACAGGTTCCTTCAAACGTAGGATAGGACCGCACAATGGTGTACCAATGAAGGAGAGGAGGAAAAAAGCCCAGGGCCTTCAAATACATATGTATACGATTTGTAGGTAATAGACTAGACTAGAATGACTACAAAGAGAAAGGCAACAACACTTTCACTCATGTAATATAATAAATGCAAACTCAACTAAGCAAGATGCGCTTGAAATGTGATTAGGTATGCGAAGCACGATGGGAAAGAAAGGTATAGGATTTAGTTTGGATCTTTTTCTATGCGTTTCAAAGATATACACAAGTGCTTAACCCCAACACATTCAAGTCATACGGGGTGAACCGACTCTCAAGTCAGTAAGTATTCGCATGAACCAAGATACCTGGACACAAGAACACGGCCACGTTATCAGAAGATTATGCTTTAACACTTACCTATTCTCTGGGTTGAGCTAATTCAGTACGCAATGAAAATTTCTTCACTGTGCAAAATATTTACCACGTCTCAGAAAATATTAAGTTGGAAAATTGGAATGCAAAGATAATTCTCATTTTGCTTCTTATTCAGGTCTGGTTTACCGGCAAGCAACAGTTGTAAAATGTAAAAAAAAACAGTCCCGTTGCTTGTTAAACCTAAGCCGGACTGACGGTACTGTGGGTCCTCAAGAAAGAATGACGAAGTCCAATTCAATTTTCAGCTAAAAATAGCCATAAAAAAGGTTGACTTGAACTTTGTACCTTGGTAATTGACACTGACCCGTTGTTTCCCGCTGCAACCATCTCCAATACAATTTTGTGTTGGGAGATAAAAAGTGCAGCCAATGTAGATTACAAGGCGCGCCTTAAGTTAATAAGTAAAATGTATGCGCTACATTTTAATTCCTTAATTACAATAGTATTCATACCCCTTAGTTTGACCACGTTGAATGTTCACTTATTATTTAGCAAATGACATATTGGAATGTAATTGTGGATTACTTATTAAAAACTTCAGTACCAAAACTTACTGAGTAAACGTTATCTACAATCCACAGTGTTATGGAGTCATTGTTAAAATTTAAATAATTATTACCTACGTATGTATAATCTATGTACAGCTTTCCAATTTCGTTAACATTAACAAGCTTTCAATACAACTATTATCAACTAATACAATTCAACAAACAAATGATGTGTTACCACATACATTACAAGTTTTGAAGGAGTCAGTGTGGCTTAATGTTGTGCTAATTAGGTACAATTACGAATCAGTCTATTTTTTCCAAATACACAAACTAACCGTTATATGTTTTGGCCCTAATCTCACTGGTGAAGTTAATACTTTACTAAAATGCCGCTTAAGATGCTTATAATTAAATTAAAGTGACAAGTCAATCAATTAGTTAAAAACTCAAAAATTATCAAGATCTTTAATTCCAATTAAATCACACACGCCTAAAAATTAGACTTCTCCTCTCGCACATCCTTCTGTAATTCTTGTTCTCTCTCATTCGCCTTTCTTCTCACCAAAACGTCACGGAACGCCATCAACTTTTTAAATATCGTGCCATACTCGTCTCAAAGTCTATGACGTTATACATACATAAAATAATCATTTCATCTTAGTGAACAAAGAAAAATACAAATCATCTACAGTTCTGTCACTATTAATAACAACGGGGAATTGCGTATAGTGTAAAATCATTTTAAAATTAAATATACGATGGGAATTGAGGTATTATATATACTGTACAAAAGTATAGAAATACATTAGTTCCACATTTTTTGATAACCTACATTGGTTGCACCTTTGATATCATTTTGTTGATTGCTGGTCTGAGAAACAACAGTTGCTTGTCTTCTGCCAAGGTACAAAGTTCAGTTGATCCCTTTCTAAACGACCCTTCTTCTCTCGCAACTCAAAAAGATTTTGAGACTCTTTCGTTTCTAGTGGGAGTATTTGATACTGCTTTAATGTGGCAAAGTTATTGGTTTTCATTTTCATTACTGGTATTCATCCGTCCAGTGTAAACACAAGGTCAAAATGCATTATTAATAAATATATTTTTATTTTACTCCAAAGCAGAAACAATGAACAATTTATATGTAGCATGTTAAAGAAAGTTTACATGTCGTGATGCGAATTGGTTAAAAGCACTATACTTTGGTGAAACTAAAAATAATAGGCATGCTGTGAGTAAAATCTATTATCAGTACATGTCACAGGATCAAAAAATGCGGACTTGGAGATAACGCAATTTTTTCAAACATCCATGTTGGCCCTAAATTCTATATTTTTTAAACTCACACTCCATGCTAAGCAAAAAAATAGGAGAGAAATTCATTCCGGCCATGTAAATGCACTAAGGTCATACAAATTATGAATAATGTTGCATGATGTTTTAGCTTAACTTGGAGCGGGTTAACGGCCAATCGGAGTTCGGCCTTGTGACTATTGTCCTGTTTTGAAGCATATTATTTTAGAGCAATCTCCTTTCTCATTGCTGAATAATTAAGTGGATCAGACATTTTACCAAGTTACGTTAGTAAATGAACCATGTACACCAACTTTTTTGTTTACTGTTTCACGAGAAACGTGTGTCTAGCAAGGGTAAATTATACCAGTGCACATGCTTCATAGTCTGGTGATTAGGATTAACTAGCACTCAATTTATTGTGTTTGCTTTTTACCAAGAACACTGTTCTTAAAACAGTGAATGTGAAATGCTACAGGGCAAAAAATATTAAATATTATGACCTTACTAATGGTACCAATTGAAACATTTCGGTGTGTTTTTGCACTCTTGTCCTTGCAATCTCAATGGATATGCATATGTTCTAGAGGTCCAGGATACAGCTAAACAGTGTCACTTAAAATTTAATTGACAACTTGAATATAAAGCCGCCACACTATTTATAAAGCATTCACTACCACCAAAACGTTACTTATGGGTAAAATAAATTAAATTTTTATGCACGCTGACTACTGCGATTCTATGAATCTGCATATAAAAAGGGCTGGCTCATTGATCTATGGTTCATTCTGTGAAGTTATCTTTGAACTTTAAACTTGTGAAATAAGGTGGTGTATAAATTTCTTGTTTTTTTCAGTTTTGAAGTTTGCACTTCTACTCTGTTTGAACAAATGTGTGGTTTGTAATATCATGTAACTTGAGCAGATATGGAGATACATTACTTTCCCAGGAAACTATTATTTTGTACGGTGTATTCTGTCATTATACTTGGAGGTCTGCACGCAACAATACCACCTTCATCAGAGCCAAGTGTGGAAATAAATGCTGGTCTGAAAGAAATTTGTGCATCATGTGCATCATTGGGATTTGCCACTTGCACGCTTGTTGTTACCACAGGTCCAGCATTATCCTGCAAGCCTATACCACCTAGAAACAAGGAAAATCCTTCAGCCACAATGTCAATGAATGAAATGCTATTTGACGGAGTAAATAAAATGGAAAAACAAAAAGCATCACTAGACCCTGATGGAATATTTTCGGATGGGGAAGCAATTTTTGTACTAGGGAACACTGGCTCGGGTAAAACAACAGCAACACAAATTATCGCCGGTGACCTTGACAGGCTTCACGCATCTTTCACACAAAACGGGAGGAAGCTTGTGATAATTGACGATGACGACCGGATTGGAGGACCGACAACAAAATCATCCGGGATGCTTATTCCAGAATATGTGATTCATCCTGAATCTGGGTTGGCATTCTGGGACTGTCCCGGATTTGACAACAATCGCGGTCCTGAAGCGGATATGGCTTCCATGTATTTTGTGAAACACGCTTTGGACACCACAAGCTCTGCAAAATTTCTACTAACTGTAACCCATTTATCAGTACAAGCTGGAAACGACAGGCTAGACTTTGATCTGCTTACAACACACGTAACGCGACTACTTAGGAACATCACAAAATTGCTGCCAGCCATTGGATTGGTGGTGACCAAAGAGGGTAGCTACTCCTCAGTGTCCGGGGAATATCGCAGTGATGCAGACATTTTGCTAGAAATTCAGGAATTCCTGGAGAAATATGTAAAGACAAAGAAACAGGACATGGAGAAAAGCAACGATGAAACTGAGAAAGCAGAGTTGGAAAGCAAAATTCAATTGGTACAAGGTATTCTCGGAATTGGCACAGGAAAAACTAATTTGTATTTTGTTCGAAGTCCTGAAAATTGTGGAGTACTTGGAAAAATGAAATCTGTACGCGATACTAGAATAAAACTTGGAGAAATGGTTAACAATCTGGAGTACATCGATGTGACCCCACAAGATTTCTGGGTTACGGTGAAATCAGAAACTCGTCTGAAACTGGAGACAGATTGGATACCCGAAAATAAAAAGGACATTTTTAAATCTATTACCAGAGCTGTAATACACATATGGACTGAATTTGAAAATACATTTTACCGCCAGCTTGGACAGAGTACAGAAGAAGGTGTTAAGTCACTAAATCACACAACACGGGAGATTAGCACTTTTCTGCAATACACTGACAATAGAAGCACAGGAAATGAAACTGCCGAAATCGGAAGACATTCAGAAGCAGAATCGATTAATAATCAAATTTATCAACTGTATGTAGATCTCTCATTCGAAGTGAATTGTACAGAGTCTTCAATTTTACGACGACTTGAAAAACAACATATTTTTTTTCAATTGGTGACCAACCAATATGGGGAAATATTACCTACTTGGACCCGGGAATTTTCAATCGTGTACGATGAACTTGTCAAACTGCAAAAGTTTTATCACTTTTGCAAGAAAGCTGAAACAAAGCTTGCATTATATTCGAGCCAGGTAATACTTGGAAGCTTATTGGAGCAAGTGAGAATTCCCCAGTTTAGAAGTGAGGAGGCTGATGTGCTAACGTTTTTGTCAAGCAACAACTTAACGACAGTATCGTCAACTATGTTTACACTGTGGACGAAAATGGGTTGGAATGATAGAAATCATTTGACACAAATTGTGACAGAAGCTGTTCCAGATGTCTCTTGGAAATGTACAAAATCAATGAACCGAAAAATAAAATGCGACTAAATATTGTCGGAAATTATGTAAAGCTTTCGGATATGATTACTACGGACAAGTGGCCATCGACCTGTAATGAAGAGAACGTGGCAGAGATAAGTATGGTGGCATCAGAAATAGTGTATCTAGACGTTGACTTAAACGGAGAAGGAGGAGAATGGCATATTTCCATAATTTCACCAATATGGCAAGTCATTCTTGGGGAGGGTGACATAGAAAGGAAGATAATATTGGATGGCCTTCAGCCTGCCGACCCAGAGAAAGCTGCGGATGATGGCGTAACCTATGGGGACAAAGGAAAACATGGAGCTAATGGCCTACCGGGAGGAAATGCTGGCTCCTTTTTCGGGGTGTATTCCATGATCAAGGGAGCAGACTCACTA
>JAHZMV010005762.1:0-10929 GCA_027743765.1 Coecobrya sp. COE2
GTAAAGCTTTCAGATGCAATAAATAAGGACAAGTGGTTGTTCTACTGTAATACGTCCTCTGTGGTAGAGATCAGTGTGGTAGCATTAGAAATAGTTTACTTTGACGCTGATTTAAACGGTAAAGGAAGTGAATTGGCAATTTCTATAATTTCACCAATATGGCAAGTTTTACTTGGGGAGAATGAAAGTGAAAGGAATATAACGTTAGATGGTGTTCACGCTGCCAACCTGGAAGTAGCCAAAGCCCCAGATGGTGTCAGTTTTCGGGACAAAGGGAAGAATGGGATTGACGGTTTCCCGGGAGGCAACGCGGGTTCATTTTTTGGTATATACATAATGATACACGGAGTCAACTCTCTATTTATCAGTGCAAATGGGGGTAATGGGGGGAAAGGTCAAGATGGAGGAAACGGCCACGATGGGAAATCCGGAAAGAATGCATCGCGTAAGGATTTTACAGACATCTATTATGCCAAAAAACCAGTAAATCTATTAGAAGGTAATTTTGTAAACGGGATATTCACATACACTCCACCGATAACACGAGGCCTTGGTGGAGGGGTTACTGAACAATGGATGACATTTATGGGAGGTAACGGCAGCGCCGGAAGTGATGGCGGAAATGGTGGAAATGGAGGTGCTCCGGGACGCCCAGGGAAAATTGAAACAATTTCGATAGGTCGAAGCCGATTTGCGATTCCATCAAAATGTCAGGCTGGAGTAGGTGGGGTTCCAGGAAGTGGAGGCGCTGGCGGAAAAGGTGGAAAAGATGGACGTCACCACACATGCTTGCGGCAGTCAGTGGACATGACATGAATTTACATACATTGTATCCGTATTTGCATGCATCTTAAATTTTCATCCCTCTCTCATTTTTGTTACTAGACGATTTTAAACATTTTCGTTGCAAAAAAATGCTTATTATAATGTATGCGAATTTGCATGCAATGTATGCGAATTCACGTCATGTCCACTGACTGTGCGTAGTGTATTTTGGGGCGCTGAGTTGCACTGGCGTAGTTGCTATGAGCCAAATATCAGTACATACGCGCCTTCAGGAAATGACGGAAAACCAGGATCCTATTTACTAACCACTATTACCAATGTAGCACAGCCTTGGCGCGCAGTGCTCGACTATAAAACCAGCTTCTTGGAAAATGGCTACAAACTCAACTTTCTCAAACTACTTGATCTTAATGAAGACGTCCAGAGTAACTTAAAAACTGTATATTTTGCCAAGGAAATTGAATTCCTAGAAACGCAATTTTATCAAATATGGAACAAGCCAACAAACCAAAAAAGTTTTCTCGACTTCTATGATTCGTTATTGGATCGATTAAACTCATACTCTCAATCTCTTGAAAGCAGTCAGTTAGCAGATGAAGAGAGTTATTCGATTAGCTTGTTACAGGCAATAGTTACAAGTAAAATTGTTGGGATGCGAAGATCAGAAAACAGACTTAATGTGCTGGATACTGAAGGCTACTTTGCCACACTAGCGGCTCAGCTTGTACCATTACAAAAGGCAGAGCGCGAGAAAATAATTAGCAAGGAAAGTTCCCGATTCAAGACCACGTTGAACGCAAAGGTACAAGAAGCCGAAACATTAATTGAGCAGATTGTTCAACCATCCATTGCCAAGGCACAAAATGAACTAGACAGATTGAATGACGGACTAGTACTAGAAGTCAATCAGTTCATAAATGAAGCCGAGGTTGAAGCAAAAAACTGGAAAGAGATCAAGGAAAAGTTTGAAAGCTTAATGTGGATTAGGCCTCTGATGGGTGTTATGAAAACTGCAGGAACACTATGTGCTTTTCTGGGACCAAAGGGTGCGGTTGTAGGAGCTGTCATAAATGTAGGGGCTTCCGTCCTCGGGGAATTTGCCCCTCCAGTAAATCCGTCTCAGATTCGGGGAACAAATATAATCCCAAAAGCAGCCATGCAGCTTCATTCAATCAGCGGGGCGAACAGAGCTTACTACGAAAACAAAATAAATAATATGCAGACGCAAGCTGATTTACTCGTTAAGGAAGCTCAGAAGTTGAACGATAACTCAATGGCATCGCAGATAAATGTGGCAGCACAAAATACAATTACAAAACTATCTGCATTTATGAACGAAATAAGTATGATGCAGTGTGAACTGGAAGCTGACCATGCATCACAGAATATGGTGGATATTACAAAAAAGGCGGTGGATGCACAAAAAGAAATGAGGGACGCTGGGAAAAAAATGATGAGAAACGAAGAAAATTTAAGGAAATTTGCTATTGGATTGCAGGCAGCCCAAGCAGTGCAAGAGATTTTTACCAGCATTGTAGAAAACGAGTCAGAGTTAAAACAGTTGGAAAAAATTGTTGAAGATGCAGAGCAGAATGTCGATAATCTGAGACATCTAAAAGATAAGTTTTATGACGAACTATTTCCGGAAATGGAAAACATGAACAAATATATTCGACAGGCGAGAGAAGGGCTACCAGGTGAAAGTCATGCTGCTCTGTCGGTGAAAAAGTGGGAAGATAAGAGAGTTCTCAAATCGGTGCGGGGCTATTTAGAACAATTCACAAATGGGTTTAAAACACAGGAGAAATTTCAGCTAAGCTTCGACACACTGGATGAGGCTCTGGCTCTGCTGATGGACATGTACGACCACATTGAGAGATACGAAGAGAAAAAGCAGCTTGCAGACTATATCGCCAATGTCAACTTGCTGAGTGACAATAAAAATAATATTCAGGACGAGGAACTGAAACTAACTCTGGAACGACTGGAGTTCAGCGTTGAGGCTAACCTCTTTTACCAGGAATATCAGAGGGCAATGCATGCTTTCAAGCAGTGGGTGTTCCCATTTGCAAGTTGCTATCTGGAAAGGAATCCCCGTGGGGTAATGGAGAAGCGCCTACGAATTTATCACAGCTTATCCAGGGATACAGCAAACAAATAAAAAATTTAGAGACTGAGCTCAAACGATATAAAACAACCACTGTGAAAGGGGATGATATTTTAATGCTGACAACTTTCGCCAGCGGTTTGGATGCTAGCAAGCCTTTTTACATGTGGAAGAATTCCGAATGGAAAGATTCCATCAAGAAGCTGCTGAATGAAGAAGTTGTGCATCTCAAAGCTGATATTAACATGCCAACACAAGATATTCACATGAAACAATTTTTCGAGGGAAAGTCTGCCATAAAATTCAAGACGATCCAAATTAATATTAATGCTCATAATGCCAGTCAACAGGCTAAGCTTAATAAAAAACTGAACCAATTTCACATGAAAATGACCCACAGTGGGATATCAGTTTACCAGGTGATGGGGAAGAAATATGTCATGTTTGACGAGAAACAGTCTCTAGAGTACAGCTTTGAACAAACATCTCGTGGTCATGTGTCTAGAAGTATGAGTAGTCACAATGTATGGAAACATTTGTATTGATACAATTTTATTAAGAAAATGTGAATGAATTTTAAGGTAAAAACTAGTATATTGTCATTACCATAACTACGGTTATTTCTCAAGTTTCTGAAAATTATGTCAAGATAATTTAAACTATACAACCTTTCATTTAAATATGTGAATTTAATTTATTTGAAATATCAGAAAATATTGTATTTAAATTATTTCTACTCGCCAATCAGACATTACCGGTAACCCGGCAAAGGTTACATTCCATGGAATCACCTCGTCGTAGGAGTCGATGGAATAGTAGGATTGAAAAGTAGATTGAATTCCATAATGGCCGCAAGTAGAATAAAACATCCTTGCTCCAATAAATCATCCATCCATTTTATTAATTTTATGATACATTAAAAATATTTCGGATTTTGAATCTTACAGATTCGCCACGACGTGGTATGCAATGATGTCGATATGCAGTACGACTACAAAAATCTACTAGTCACAAAAGATCGTCTATTTGTTTAAACCAAATTTATTTATAGGATGCAGTAGGACATTGAATTTGATTCCAAAGCGTCATCCTCCAGTCAGCTCTCATAAGAGAATATGTAAATTATACTACGGATCAAAGTCGAACGAAACATGTATGTATACTTCCGCCAAAAATGTCTTACCTGTAATGTTAATATTTATTTAAAGTCGCCGCATAGTTTACTACATGAAAACATTGTTCACAGTCACCCAATTATTTTCCAAATGCGGTACACATTTGTTGAGTCGACTCGCATTATATTCTATATTAATCAACAATAGGTTAATAATAATAATATTTCACAAAACATAAATTCACATTGTATGTTTATCCCACTTGCAAGTTTCCTTATTTTTTGGCATATAATACATACATTATTTAATAAAAGGTAATAACGTACATACATTAAACTTTTTCTTAATTAAAAATTTCCATATGTCTAACAAATATATTACGACTTATCAATGTCAATAACCTATTTATAAGGACGATATTTTGTGTCATAATAATTTTACCATAAAACTATGCTAGAAACTGTCCAAACTTCAGAGTGCCGACCGAATGTGACCGAAGAAAAAATTTAAAAACAGTTGTACCAGAAAAGAAACGAACAAATAAGCAGCTATCTAATTATAATGTTGATTGGCTTGGCGAAGCCAACATGTGTTGTATAACGGACGATTGGCAGAACGAACATCGTGAAATTGCAGAGAAGCTTCCAGACCAAATAAATAGACCAGATATTAAATATTCAATACAGAGTAGACTTATAATATTACTGATATTTTATTACAAATATACTTGTAGGCAAGTACGTAATATGCCAAACAAGTAGAACACTCACAACACAAGGATCTAAATCGATAAATATTCATGGCACGTAGATGGGTTTATTGCCAAACAGTTTGGGTTTGCTAATAATATAACAGGATATATCGATCCATCAGAGTATAGCTTAGCCAATCTTGATACTAAGCATTTTACCTCGTTTGAAAAGGAGTTAAAAAGTAGTATCAGATAAAATTCTCATATCTAACAACATGATAAACATGTCTGGTTAACTGATTATTTGACTACATGTTTTACGTTACGATATTTGTTTAGGAAGGAATATTCGACACACGGGATAAAATGTTCGTACCAGAATCGGAACATATTTAGGTTACAGTGAACAAAATGGCTACCGACATCATTCAAATATTTAGTTTTCTTGTGATCCCCGCTTTAGCAATTAACACTGGTCGTTATTCAATATTAAGATTTGACGATTTTCCAACTCACTATCTTTCGTCAACGCTGCATTCAGACAACGATCGTATAATGTATCAGAAAATTCAAGGAATGGATTTAAAATCCGGAGATGTAAATGAACGATCTGTAGACATTTCCGAGCTTTTGAATACTTTTGAAGATGCGCATTGTCATATCATAATGGACAATTATCAACATTCTGACCTGTCACCGTCCAACACACCGGTTCTTTTAAGACGACCTCAAATAGCAATCTACCATGAACAATCAAAATACGATTTATTCCTATATCCTCTTTGGATCCCTCACGGATTTCCATTCGGAAACTATTCTAGTTCCAGCATCACAAACCACTATGGAGATGAATTCCAGTATATACCGTGCAACATATCTGAATATTTTACTGGCCCCTCTATTTATTATAAAGTGAGGATCACACACGAGAAAGAGAAAAGAATAATCGAGTATTGTCTTGCTCTAAACCAATTCTACTACGGAGTTCGAACAAAACCATGGAATTGTCAGGTTCAAGTGTCCATTCAGTTGCATCCTTTAGTTCTTCAAGTAATGAGGCTACCATCTGGTTTCGAATATAACGTTGAGCAAGGAACTGCTATTACCTTTAAAAGAACTGAGCAATCATTGGTGCCAAAACTGCAAATATTTGTGAATCAGGAAAATTCACAACTTACCACAGATAGTCTCACGGACTGTATCATCTCTCAAAGTGGAAACAATATCAAACGATTCAAGTTCGATGTCAAAAACAATCCCACTGTTTATCATATCATCTATTTATCAATTATATTGATCACTCGTAGTAAAAGACAGATTGGAATCGTCAGGAGAGTTTCGACAAAACTAGATCATTTTGATATGCCCACAATGATTCTTCGCTTTATAAGTATTTCAATGACTGATGTCAGAGAAATTTTTAGTAAAAGAGAAAACGAAGACAATATCTTGTGGGTATTGGGCGACAGTATGGAAACAATTTTCAACTTACAACAACAACAACAACAACAATACCGTAGAACGTTTCTAACTTATATGGAAAGCGAGCCAACCTGCGCTGAAACTTTACCAACAAGTAAACTACAGTCCCCAGATAAATCCAACACTAAAATCAAGGAACGTTTTGATCTGGGGATCCGATCGTTTTTGCACACTATTACTTCAAATGCAACCTTCTACTATCTTTGGATAGGAACCGGTTGTCGAAATGGAAAATTGTTAAACGTCGAAGGAGACCCAACAGATTACTATTCTGCTGTTGCAGTAATCAAATTAAATGCGTTTCCAGTAAGCCAAAACGATTCCCTTTTTCTGCGCCTTTCTTATCTGGAACATGTCCGCAATTTGGCATTCGTTAGCTGTGGAGGGGGACGTGGTAAACACTCATTTGGGCTACATGAATTGATCAATGTTTATGACACGAACGTTTGGGTTTGCACTCTAATAATATCATTGATACTGGCGGAAGCAAGCCGACGAATTTCTCAAGGGAACTTGGGGATATGTAACGTGTTCGCTTTTCTTATGCCAATTCTGAAAATACTTCTGGAACAAGGTGACCCCTATCCTTCATCTGCCTGCAACAACCGTCATTTGCGTGTAATAATTTTGACTATTCTGCTAGCTGGAATTATAATAAGCAACGGGTACAAAAACTCGAATGTTTACAATATGATTTCCCAGAAATACATAATTCCTTATACAGAGTTTAACCAACTTGTTCAGGACGGCTTTACGATTCTGTCGAGAACGGTGAGCATTTCTATTAATTTGGCGGTACTGAATTCATATTTGCCGGACAATGTTACGCGTTTCACTGATCAATTCCGTCGTAGGTCGGGGCCAAATGTTGTGCTTTTCGGAAATAGAAACGAAACAGATAATATAATATTTTATATGCTTTCCGAAGTATTGGATTGGGTAGACCTTGAGGCAATGTTCGAACTTCATCACAAATTCAATAGAATGCTGTCTCTAAAGGAAAATACAGCAATTCATCCAAATATTTCCAATATTACTGCAGAAGCAATTCTCAGAAATTACCACATGGCAAATTCCAAAGGCATAAACATGTCGGCAGAGGAAATTTATCACGAACTTGGGAAGGTATATGAAGACGCTTTGTGGACTCACCTAGAGCAATGCAACAAGTCTGCCCTATTGCTTCCGTCTTTTATGGCCAAACAATATGCTCGTGAATTGTTTATGAATCATAGAAATTACAGCATCTATGTGGGAAATGAAAACTATGCCAACTTATTCATTGGATTTCAGTTAGAAGGTTCCATACATCCAAGTATAATCAGGAGAATTGATGGATTGAAAGCGTCCGGAATTTGGAACTGGTGGAGCAATTTCATTCGTGAAATTAATCAATTTACTCCAACCTTGCGGGACACAAGCTTGACACCACCCGACATGTCAGGGAATATATCAACAATATTTTTGGTTTTAGCTATTGGCCTTTTAGTTTCATTGGCAGGATTTTTGATTGAGTGTACTTGTAACATATGTAGTAAATTTGGACCCTTTCGGAAAACAGCAAAATTGTTTATTTTAAAACTGTTTAGGCTATTTAGGTACGGTCTTTTTGAATATGTTTATAATTGTCTTAAAAGTCGGCAATCTAGAGTTCGTCCATTTGAATAATTTGTGGCATAACATAAATTTGGTTGTACATAAAGTGTGAATGGCGAATTTAGTCATTGTTTGCGACATATCATCATCACAGGGAACAATTTTGCATCCTTTGCAGTCTGAATCAAAATAATAGAAACGGGAAATGGTTTTATCGGGTTAGGTTAGGCTTGAAACTTTTCCGTTAAACGATTTGTACATGTACTCACCTAGCTAAAATGCCATCTAGTGCTGCGATTTACAATTTTATACAGTTCCAAATTATTATTTGTCATTAAGTCAAGGATATACTAAAAAACTACAATCATTATCAATTTTCGTGTATGTAGTTACTTTAGGTTAGTTTTTAAGCAGCTATTGGCTCATTTGTTATCATTCAATAAAATTACCATTTAATGCGTGACAACTGTAAAACTAAATTAAAAATTAGATATACGTACTTTGACAAATAGTCAGCTGATTTATATATGTAAGCTCATCTAGCTAAACATTTTGATTTTGACAAACCAATCAAACTGGACAAGGAAGGGCATAAAATATCCTGTATTGTTGCCTTTACCATTTTTTCCAATTACAAGCTCATATATTTGCCAGCTTACCAAATAGTTCATCATATCATTTCAGGGTACGATAAAAGTAATTTACGCATAATTCTAGGAGGAGACACTTTCGAATGTATATATTCGTTTTCATTTTTAAGCTAGCTAGAATGCTGAATCAGATGTGTAAATTGTTTAAAACATAGAAGTGTTAAAATGAAAAAAAAAACACAGCCTTTCTGACAAATGTGAGTTCAAATGGTTCAAATAATCTTGGCACAGATATGGATACTCTCTGAACTATAGAATTAAACTAGATTTGAATAATCAGAATCGACTTATCAGAATATTAATGTTTCGTATTTTTCATCTCATGTCAAGAATATTTTTATATGTGGAATATGTACTTCTGCCGAAATAATCAATTCCAGAAGCTTTCTAATCTAGCACGAGCTGATTTTATTGGTTACGTATCACCACAACCTAAATCGATTAATTTACCATGCCACTAATGAAACTTGATAATAATTGCTTCGTGAAGGCAACGCATTAGAATATATCTCACTTTAAAATGCTATAGCATTTGATCAGCTTAATGGGTATTGAAAATACTCCCGATTTCGTTTTATAAGTTGTTATAACAAATAAATTTATTATCCAGTAAAAAATAGTAATATTTCACAAAATCAAAGTTTGAATTCCTACGATTCATTAACTAGATAATAAAATTTGCACTGATTCGTAAACAACACCAACTTATGGTTAATCATCAGAAATAATTAACCTGTCTAAAAACTTTTATAAATAATTTCTAGCAAACCCTGGATATGCCTTGTAATTTTGAGAATGCTTAATATTTGAAACACTCACCTTGTGATATCTTTGTTTAGATTACCAAAAACCATATATACTGATAAAGATTGGGATCCAAGATATTGGTAATAAAATTAATGGCAAATTTTCTAGAATATTGGGTTAAATGAAAATGGATTATACTAGCAAATCTAATATTACTTATTGCAAAAACTGATATAACTAATATCCTTAAACTACCTGTGTCAACTTACAAAACTGCTTTCTACGTGTCGACATGAAGGAATAAAAATATCTATTTAATAGAGTATTTGAAGCTATAACACTTTTTTACTTTGCAGCCGTCTTGACGCTAATCAGGCTTACTTATTTCCACATTGACAGGGGAAAATCCAATCAAATATTTCAAAAAATGATTTTCATTGCACGATTTAAAATATTTTTGGAAATTCCACGGTTAATATTTACTTTGGGTTTCATTTGGAATTTTAGCTCAATTAACTCCCTTGAATTATACAACTTGGAGACATTTGCCAACGTAAGTGATGTTGGTATGGAAGGTTACCGTGAACGATTAAATAAAATTGCCAAACAACATCTGACATACAAAATCAAGTTTATTCCAGAGTCATTACAAACCCTGAACAAAATCATCAAACCTTTGCAAAGCAACAACACATTAACAGTAATTACAACTTATCATGATATAGACATTCCAGCAACCCAGTTTCCAATTATTGTCCGACGCCCGTATCCAATCGTATTTAAAATTAAAAGCAGATTCGTTCCGTATACTGTAAACTGGATATCAAAACCAGTCGTTAGCAATGGTTCTGACCAACGCTTACATAAGCTTGTATGTTCACCATCTAAATATTTGTATCGTCCGAAAAATGATGACCACCAGACAGACCATTGCTTTCGAATAAACTTTTTTCTATTTTCAATCTCAACAAAACCATGGACAAGGACAGTTAATGTTGCTCTATTTTTCCAAAATTACCTTCTCAATTTAAGGCAAATACCGTTGACTAGAATTTTCGCATATGAACATAAGAACGAATTTAAATATATACTTCCAGCATCGGTTCCAGTTTTTAATATCTGGCTTGAAAATAAATCTCCGCCAGTTTACACTAGTAAGCAATTAAGGAACTGGATTATACAATCAACCATGAGGACGGGTAGGGGGTTTGGCCCGCAAACTCTGCACGATGTATATTTACATGTCATTGTATCCAAGCTGGGAGATCGATTATTGCAAATGGCATTTGTGAGACAGTGCGAATGTTCCGAATACACTGAACTTAGGAACGTATCTGTCAAAAAATATTCAAGTCCTGCAACCAACCATATGACAAGAAACATATTTTCCCATACATACTCTGATGGTCCATGGCGATCACTTCATGAAGTGACTATGTCTGACATGATTGGAAATATAGACTCCTGTCCAGTGCTAACAGAGACAAGTATGCGCCAACTTTTAATTCCCAAACAAAAAGGGAAACGATTTTCAAATGCGGTATCCATCATTTTCCAAGAAATGCTTTTCAATCGCTCGTATTTGATTTCAGGAGGCAGAGGATGTAACAATGGTGATGTACACAAGTTGGTGCGTCCATTTCCAGGATATTTAGTATGGTCTATTTATCTACTACCACACCAAACATTTCGCCCTAAATACCAACTTAGTATTGAAAACCCATTAAGTAGGCTACGATTTCTAACTTGTGGTCA
>JAHZMV010005763.1:0-21842 GCA_027743765.1 Coecobrya sp. COE2
GTGCAGAGCAATTGGCTTTTCGGCTTTTTCAATAATAGTACCAATTTAACGCTACTTTTCCCGTAGCATGCCGCCCTGTACCCACCAGCGCAGCAGCAGCAGCAGTATCGTCGTCATTATTATCGGTAATAATTATTGTTGTTCCTCTCTGGTAAATAGTACGCTACCGCTGCTTTAAAAGGATCATCAAATTATCATGATAATGAAGTAAACAATTCCATACTGGTTATCGAAAGCTGAATGAAATTTTCATGTTGTGAAACATCTTCTCTTCTACCCAAAAGGCAAGGTTTGATTTTCTTTTGTGTCACTGCTTTAGGGAAAAAAACTCATGACTTGATAATGTTTTATTTAAAAAAATCAGGTGGCTTGATTCGATTTGTCAAAAACCTTTTCTCACCCAAGTAATACTGCACACACACAGTTATTTACATCCATTGAAAAGTTTGAATCTTTTTTAAATAAAAAGCAGGTTTATTATTATTATTATTACTAATATGCTTTGCACACGGTGTATAAAATATCAGAGGACAAGTATATAACATGACTACTGACAGGCAGACAGCTCTCTTGTACAAAGGTCCGCGTAATATTATAAAAGCTTGTGTGTGTAAACGAATAGATCTTTTAATAAGATAGACATCGACTTGTACATCTTTACATGTTTTGTACCTATATAGCCAAGTTTGTACAAAAAAAAGTTATAATGAAGATGAGAAACCATATATTATTTTCTTCTTAAAATGCATCTTTCACATTTTTAATGTAATACGGGACGCATGTCGTTGTGATCTCAGTAAAAAAATAACTCATATGTTTCAAGTCATCCGTGACTGGGCAAAGATTTATCTCAGCATGGAGATCTTTTGATGTGTGTTTGTAACTCTGTTCTGTAAAAAGCAAGGAGCACTAGTTGGAATCGTGGTTCTACTACTAGTTGAGTGGTAGCAAATATCCTTAGGAATATATTTCAAACGTCAAGCTCAACAGTATGGTAGATTTTTTTCGTAATCGCTCTTCTTTTTTCGTTTGAGTTAAGCAAAGGCCTTGGGTTGTTTACTGCAAGACGCACACACACACATCCACACGGTAGCGCAAAGACAGCCAGAAAGAAAGAAAGAAAGAACAAAAACGGTGGATGTTTGGAGCGAGTGGAGTGTAGAGAGAAGGATAAAAAAGAGTCTAACAAAATCTTTTAACTTATCTGCTTCTTGGCTGGCTCCCTGGTTGCTACTGGTTTCTTGTGAAAACGAGCTCTTTTCACTGTTTGTAAAGTAAAAACTGTTGCTTGCCTCGGCTTATTTCTTGATGTTTGTGAGAGATGTAGTAGTAAGGATGCATGTGGCTGTGTGTGAACTGGCAATAAATGAGGTATATATTTTTCGCCTCGTTCCTTGTTTATGTATTGAGTACACGCAAAATCCGAATGATAAATATAAATAATAATAGCAATTTTTTCTTATAACTTTAACCCTATAATGTGTAGAAGATGGAAATAATGATAGAGTATATAGAAAACTATATGCTTATGATTGTATGCATATTTATAGAGATATAGCCAAAAGTAGTTTATATAAAGATGATGTTATCATGTTATAGGTCATAATTTCTACGTTATATCAGCGTACTTTATTTGTTTACAAGCTTGTTTGGTGTGTGTGTGTACAGAAACTATATAATATATAGACCCTGATCATGATCATGTTCCGAGGAAACTCTGTATTTTCTGTGTGCTGGTACATTAGGGAAACGTGCAACAAGTTAAAGTTGTTTGTTGAGTTCGGTTTCGTTGCCTCTAGTAGTATCAGTTCATCTTACGAGGAGTTGGTTTTCCGTATTTTAAAAGGAAGGAAGAAAACAAGTACTGTTGCTGCTGGAAGCGACTTAAAGTTGCTTTGAGATTAAGAAACGTATACAGCAGTAGGTTATTACAGCATATAAACTTACACACACGTACTCAACTGCACTTGTTGTAAGTAGTAGAGAGTTACTCCACCAAGACATCATTTTTTCGGAGTAAAAGGTGGTGGTGGTTGTGTGTGTGTTGGTAAATATTATGGGCCAACACGACCAGCATAATGCAATTCGACGACCAAGTTATTGCTCCCTTCGGCTCAATTCGCTCAAGTTTTTCTCTGACTTGATAAGACAAGTTCTTACAAAATAGATGAACTGTAGTTGGTTGGATAGAGCAAAAATAAACGAGGAAGACTATAACGAGAGGCCAAAATGTCTATATGTCTGTTTTATTTCGGTATTAAAGGGTTTCCCCCGAGAGTTGGAGGTGGATGTGATTGTGTTGATGGTATTACGTTGTTAAGATGCTCTACAACCTGCAACAGTTAGATGTAAACAGTAGATAAGTCGTAGTTCTATGTTTAGTCATTTTACATCTCTTTTTTTGTAAAATATAAGCTGCTGGTGGTGTAAGTTGGCTTGATGACTGCAAGGCTTGCTAAATCAGTACGGCTACTTTTCTTCAGGCAAACATTGGCTTGATTAGTATTTACTGGAGAAAGCCCGCTGTTTAGTAAAAATATTGCTCGTTTTAAAAAGCCTTTAAGCGAAAATTGTCATCCAAAAATGACATAGGAAATAATGAAATTAGCTACGTATGTACATGCAGATTATTGTTATGCCTGTTTGTTCCACAGCTTTCTTTACAGGAGAAACACGGTTCAACGATCAATACCTTCATTATTGCTTATTAGTATTCTTCTACCTGCCTTCCTAACTGTCTTGAAGATTTGCTGCGCTTTCATGAATAAAGGCAGTATTTTGATGCGGTTGGGTACGCGACTCTGGACAACAATTGGTGGACTGATGCTGACACTCTGGCGTTACTTAACTTTAGTCTATTTCTGTTCAGGTGTTACCCACCAGCTTTTCCGTTTAAGATCACGTTTAGATGAGGTAGTTGAACTGAGATTACTAAAAGTTTGGTGAAGTGCACGAACATGAACCTACTTCTTTTTTTAATAATGCATAGAAGTGTTTACCTTGTTAGCCCCCTTGATTTATTCCACTTGGATGTTCGTGCTACATCAATGCTCCCATGTACTTATCTCATCCTTCCTTTTCCTGTCACAAGTCGAAGAGAAGAGATGATCTTATTGAATTGAATAAATAGGTAAGCTCTAATAAGCTGCATGTACTTATGCAACAGATCATTTGTTGGGATTATACAATTGCACTTGACCCTCTCCTGAGAATATTCGATTTATCTTAAATAGCATGCATGTAGGTGGTAATCTTTCACAAGAACAAGGAAAGTACTATTATCCTAAAGTTGGCACATCTTCACAGAAGCATTGAATGTGGCTCAAGTTGTTATTCAACTGTTGTCCAGAACAAAGAAAATTTTAAAGCGAAAGTCATCCATTTTGCTATACAACTTGTTTTTGGCTTGCAACATTTACTGCTTTTAAAGTAATTATTTAGTCAGTAATTAATAATAACTAAATGGTAAGCGCCAGGGTCGTAAAAATGTGTGATGTAATGTATTGTAGAGTAAAAAAGCTGTGACACCTGATGCAGGTGTGATGTTGCAGGTTGGACAGCCCTTTGTTTGAATATTTAGTAAAAAGATGATCATTATTGTTTAAATAAATACGAAGAGAACGCTTGCCTCGTCGTAATGATGCATTGTGTACTTGTGTAAGTATACGCTTTCACATCACGTACAACGACTGCTGTGGTGATGGTACTGGTACTTTATAAAGTACGCTCTTAAAAAAATAGAAGAAAGCCTGAGGACACTGCCGATGTTCGTCTTGTAGAAAGCTTATTTTCTGGCTAAATTCGTTATACGAATATATATACTCACAAAGTCTATGAGTGTACGCGATCTTATTGTCAGTTTGAGGGATGAGGCGCGCTGGTTCATGGCTGTGGTTTTTTTTCACTCGTAAGCGCTTGCAAGCGACTGATACACATTTACTGTGCATGTGTGTATGTAGTATATTTACTTACATTTGCTTGTATAGATGTATATAGCGTTATAGTGTCAATGAGCCAGGTTTATTGAGTTTAAAGTAACGTCAAGTAAAAAAGCGTTGTTGTTGAGCAAGCTTAAATAGTATGATTTTTACTGCTGTATCTATCTTGTCCTGTCTGCTGAGTGTGTCAGTCTACTTAGGTAGTAGTAGTAGTTTGTATATAAGGAGCATTTTTATAATACTCCCTCCTCCCCCGTATTTTTACTGACATCAAGAAAGTCAACCTGTGCTTGTCTGCCAACAACAAACTCGCACATTGGACTTTTCCTGATTCCTAGTCAGGATGGGTTTTTATAGTGTACCTACTCCGGGTTTGGGATGAGCTTCAAATCTGTTTTACAGCAAAGTAAAGTGTCTAGTGTCTACTCAGACGCTCCTTTTAATCTATACTCACTGTCAAGTTTTATGGCAACTTGCTGAATCTCCCTTCGTCCTGACCAATATTGATGATGACACTGTAAAGTGTATAATGTCTTCCCCTCCACATTTCATGCGAATGCACCTTGCCCGTTTGTTTACTTGTTGCCATCAAGCTATCTTCTTTTTCGACGCATTTGTATTCTAGTCAATTCTGTCCGTTCGAACGAAGCTGGATTAAATTTTAAATGCTAATTTTATCTCCTCGCCAGGATAAGAAAAACACATTTGTTTGGAGTTTGGACTCACCTAGGGTGGGTCCCTTTAATGGAAAAACCTGAATAATGTTAAGGGCTGAGGAGTCATGATTGAATTCAAGTTGCTATCATAAAAAAGTATTGATTTTGAAAATCAATCCACCCTCGTCGTATGCATTTATATTACACTGCATTTTAATACAGAGAGTCGCTACCGTAATATTGCTGCGTAATTCAGAAACTACACAGATTACATTATTCTTGCTTTATCTGAAAAAAAGGTGGGTCAGAGTTTCTGCCAAATAAAAGAAAGTTTGGCAGCAACTACTGGACTCATAAATTGGCTCAAATTTGAAACTAGTTGCTTACACTTTTAATGCAGTAAAATTGACAGAGATGACAACCACAGGCTGGATTATAGTATTGAAAGAAATTAATAGGCCGTTTAGAAACAAGTACCGTTTATTACACTGCCTCACGCATGGTTAATATATAAAAAGGTAACTTAATAATAAGGAGAATGTACTTTGCTTTGCACTTTTGGGTGGCTCTTCAGAGAGGTTGTTGAGTAAGAGCTTCTTCTCGTCTGCAGTTACAACATTAATGATATGAAAAATGTGTATATTTTTCAACAAAATAAATTATAATGTGACTTTAAACATGTAACCACGTAATATCATTAATGCATGCGCATTTGATGGAAAATTGTATATTACTGTCACTTATATAATTGTCAATTTTCAGATTTAGTTGCCAATTTTTACTTATTCAAGGTTATATCGACTGGCTGGCTGAAACCACTAGCATCATATATTGTATTTATGTGAGGAGTAACCTACAAATTGCCAGACTGCAAACCAATTTATGTCAATTATAGAAAAATTACAGATTATGACTTCTCAGTCTCCTTCAACTCACTTGAACTTTCAACTTGAAGAATTTCGCCAAGTGTCGTAAAGAGTATAATAATATGTAATATATGCTTACGTTGGAACTTGTAAATATGTATGAAAAATGCAGACTCAGGATAAATACTGATTTTTTCCATAGAAAGCTGATAACATATTTATGCAGAATCCACATTTCATTCATCAGTGTAGGCATTCGCTCAAGCGCAAAACTCCAGCGGCTGTAGGGAAACAAGTAAATATTTTGCAATAACATTCATCAAGTTCTGCGTCTCATCTTATCATAAATTGTACACTATTACTATTTTAGATAAATCTCGTTAAAAGTGTAGTAAAAATAATATTGTAAGAAAAAGAACTGGTTGGTTTAACTGATATTATTTGGCATAATTTTATAGTTGCACACAGACATGATTTCAAGATTTAGAATTTGTTTGAATGAGTCCAGTTTACTTTTTTATAAAATGACTGAAAACATCCACCACAGTATATAGAATACTTGTTGTAATGAGCATTATCATATCATTATTGAACAAACTGAATGACGCTGGCCTAAATTAAATTAACAGACAGAGGATTTTTTTGCACATTATTATGCAGGAAAGAATACCTCGTTACATTTTTTATATTCATGCTTTAAGATTTTTTCGATGAAATCCTTACGGATGGCTTGATGGATTTCTCCATTTCTAGAGAATAGACATGCCCATCGTCATTGGTCTTCATCTCATGACTAATACAATTTGACGGCAAAAATAAAGTCATTTTTGGCGATGGAATTGTGCAAACTTTTCATGTCAAATCGTACACAACTTGTTATATGTACATTTACGAAATTGAAAGCATAAAAGGCTGAAAATGTGCCATTTACTTGTTTATTTAATCAGATTGCAGCCGTTTTACACATGACTTGGTATGACTTTCAACAAACATATCAGTTAAGCGAGAAGCAAACTCTCTGAGATGTGCTAACGAATGCACGTGCTCTTACGACGACCGCCAATCAATCCATTTCATTTCTCTTTTTTTGGTTATAGTCCAAATACTAATGTCCATTTTTATACGAAATCATACAGCCCTAAAGACTTTAAAACCATGCTTTTTTGTGTGCACGTAAATATTTATTGTACACATATTGACTCACACATATACAGAGAATCTTTTGTTTGCTCTTCCAAGCGACGGGATTTGATAAGGGTGCAAGCATGGCTTATTCACATACTTACTTACTTTATATTACATGTTATCAAAAAGTCTGCCCGCTGTTTATTGTCATCAACTAAACTGACGCAAGCATTACTGATTTGTCTGCTTTTTTAAAACAACAGTTTATTACTCATTCCTTCATTTTAATTACCCTTTGTAGTCAAGCCAAGAAAACACTTTCATTAGACTAATGGAAATATCAATAAAAAATGTAGAGGATATCTTGACTAGTATTCCATTACTCATGCAATTGTTATTAGCCTATTTTGTTCAGACATGAATTTCGTCTTTGTTGTTTATCTTTAATAAATGTTTTTTGTATTACTTTGGGAAGACAAGCGGAAAGGAACATTTTTTATGATGATAATATGAAGTACAAAAGATGTTTGCTACTGGTGGTGAGTTTGTTGTATGACTGGCTCGAATGGTTCAGTTTTTAATCTCAATCATATTTTAGATAGAGCAGCAGCACTCCGTGACAATCTTAATGTTTGCAAATGTCACGTAACGTACGCAGCAGGAAAAAAAGAAAACATCAAGTGTTTTATAAATATACCTACTTAACATGAAATATTGGAATATCAAAGCAAAAACAGACTTAATAATAATAACAGAGGGCTTGATAACTTTCTCAGAACAAGTCAAGTTAAATCATAATCAGGATCTAGTTTAGTATGCCAGCACAGTCAGAGAAGTAGTATTGCCGTAAAAATAGATTGGCACTGATGATTGAGATGGAGAGTGGCTTTTTGTCCTTGTAGCGTCGCTTGTTTGATGTCTGTTGTTGATCGAGCAATGAGTACTGACTAGTGACTAAATACATATCATGGTCGCCTATCTTCTTGTCATCGTGGCATGGTTGATGGTGCGTCAATAAAAAAACTACTCGAACCAACCGTAATAATAATAATACCTAATAATAAAATCAGTGATACTGATACTGTTACTCTGCTACACTCTCTTTTGACGAGCGTGCATAGTAAGTAAATTTTTTTATCGTTTATTTCGCTTAAACTGTTATAACTTTTTAATGTTTCAAGCATTTTCAGTTTTATAGTCATAAATATTATGCATAAATATTATGCTGCAATATAATGACTGTTTAAATGTGCTAGAAGATTGTAGCGAATTCTTGAACATTTTTTTGTATTTCTACTAATTATGTTGTGCAGAATGTGAGTAAGGGTATTAAAAACTGGGGCTCTCTTTGTGAGCAAATAGGTAAGTAAGCATTGACATAGAGAAAAAAACTGGATAGATTAAATTAAATTACATCATAAGATGAAGTACTTATCACGTAAGAATGAACGTGTGGGGAGGGGACTTTTTAGCGGATTGTGTGAAACAATTATAATATTCTTTCTCGTGTTAAGAGGCTTTTATGAATAATCCCTTTATAGTCGTTCCGAAGGAGTAGTATAGTAATTTAATGATGCTACTTGGTAACACTCTGTTGTAAAACTTGAAAATGCAATTTTCGTGGTTATAACCATGAAATGTTTACAATTGCATATTATAGCGTAGTATTTACAAGAAAAGCAATTTTCCCCCAGCGAAACTTTGCTGTGCTATGGCCCATAAAACTTACTCTTTATTCTTATTGCTTTTCATCAGGCAGTTAATAAGTGGTAATGACAAAAGATGCTTACTTTTATGAAGTTTATTATTAATTCAAACCAACGAGAGAAATCACGTGCACAAGACGCCAGATTTTAGCACCATATTCACTATCATGGTAATAGAATAGCAATAAACCATTGTTCAAAAGAAATTAGCGATTAAAATGTAACAAGTGCGTTGGATATCGCGTCACATCTCTTGTGCAATTATAGCGGGATGATTGATCCCCAGAAACTTAATAGTGTAGTAAAATCCAAGCTTTATTATACGGTCATTTTAAAAGAAACCCTCCCTTTAATAATTCCGAGGTATTGTTGAATTTATCGTCAGGGAGAATAGAAAAATGATGCTAAAATGCCAATTAAACTTTATCAAGTCGTTTGTTGTTAATTGTCATAGTATAACTATTCCATAAAATGTCACTACTTAATCCCCATATATCAGGTCATTATAGTAGCCACTGGTGCAAGTTAGCATGAAAAGCTTCCATTGAACTCGTTGCATTATTGTGAATCGTCCAGAACACAAACCCAAGAGACGAACTGGTCATGTAGAATGAAAAGGCTGTTCTCATAAGAAAAACGAAATCGTAATGATCAGTTAGCAGTTAATCGCTCATAGTATTGTAGCCATGGTCATTGTGTATACTTAGAGCATGCATACATATATACTCGCACAGATTGCACTACCAATAAGTTAATATGCTGATGCCTAAAGAAAGCATAAGACAGGAGAAATGATGGAGGAGGCTATTGTCTTAAGATGAAGTTGATGAGCCAAACAGCGTGCTACCTACCACCACTATCTATCACACAACCAACCGTATAAATCTCTCCAAAGACAGAGAACAAAGGTTACTTGCTAAATACAAGGAGTATATTATGTAAGAAAATAAAAGTAAGTATATAGTAGTATGTAATCACAGATGATGAAGATTACTACTTGAATATGAATTCATAGGTATTGTTTTAAGTGTTTTTTCTCTGATATGTATGCACACAATACATAATTAGTACATATATATTGCATACGTGTATATCTGCATATAATAATAATGTATGTATCTAGTATTCTATTCTATCTTTGGATTCGCCTTTTGATTTTTTTGTCTGGTCGGGTCGTGATTTTTTATTATGCTGGTGTGTGTGTCTGGTATGAAATGCAGCAGATAATGAAAAGGTGTAGTATTTGTTGTGTATGCACACACCAGTCTTGATTCTTGATTCCAACAACATCAGCAAGAAGAAAGCTATTGTATTTATGACCATTGTATAGAATCTGCATATAATTTAGGTACCCTCTGAATCTGTTGATCACTTGGAGGAGGCTAATATTATATTAGGGTTTTGATTTGAAGCTTCTGTTAGTTTGGGTAGCACTACTACATAACACGCCATTTTGCAAGGCGTCCACACAAATGTGTATCCAGTAAATTTACGATTAATTGAAATGCATTCGTTTCTAAAAAAAATGGTTTGAATATATAAAGTCATGCAATATTCTAATTTTTATAGGATGATACCACAAGTTTTCTTCATGCTGTGAACATTCAGTATACAAAGTAGTGTTGAGTATTATGTAGTTAGTAGATGAAAAGAAGAGGAAAAAAACAATACGAGCTTTATCATCATCATCATTACTATAATCATGTGGAGTGGATGCGTTGCTGCAACTAAAACGTGCTTAATATAATCGTACTCTCAGAGTTTACGGTGACGATGCGATGATTATGATGCTGTTATATTATGCCAGGCAGGCCTTAAGAAAATTTTACTAAAATGTTTTATGGGGTAGGTAGGGTGTGTGTATGGTGTTGTGTGGAGGAGAGATACTTACTGTTGTTGATTTTTCAGATTCAAGGGCTGTGTATTACTTTTTGTTGCATTATATACCAAATGTAAATTTGACTATGTGCATAGTCAAGTGAAGATAATGTGATGAGGAGAAGGATGATGATAGTGATAATCGTCAACAACGTCACGTCTTTGTTATCATTGCTGCTGGAGGCCGGAGGGTACAAATCAGTTGTTGTTACTTTTTTTTCTTGATGTACTCGTACGGTTGCTACTGAAACGGCATTAAGCAGATATTATGATGAGCTGGGACTTTAATACTTTACCGTGGAGGATTAAACTCCATGATGATGAGGTGAGGTGCAGTGAGGGTAGGACAATGAATTTCTACAAGTAACTAACTATTGCATTTTGATGTTATCATTTTCATACCAAAAACTAGAGAAATCAAGGCCAGGTAAGTTTCACCGATTGTTAGTACGGCTTATAATGTAGACAGGTCATCGTGTAATTTAGCTAATTACATGAGCTAAATGGCTATGCAACTCTCCATACTCTGAATAAACAGTAGTAAAAATGTATTTGGCTTCTGACGCCTGATCGGATGAAACCTCATTGACATATTTATTGACAAATTTCCACATTAATCATTTAATACTTTTGACATTTGTGAAAATATATTTCGTACGGTACATCGCATCAAGAAAATGGTCTTGTTCAGTTTGCACGTCGTCCGTCTTCGCCCTTCCACCCTAGTGGTTCTACAGTAGTTTTTTTTCTAAATTAAACTAGCAACCCTTCTCTCACACAAGAGTCTATTATTTCAGAAGAGAGCATTCTGTGATTAAGGAACATTTATTATTTTTGGTGCATCATCAACCAAGTTGTTCATTTGGATATTGTTTTTACTCACGACATGCTTTTCCTTACCTCCCTGCATAAATTGCCTTTTCCTGATCTAATGATGATGATGGTACAAGATGAATATATATAGTGGTGTATACCTGGCTACTACAGCTACATGATTTTAATTGCATGTAGGTTAAAACTTACGAGATCATAGTTTGCTTCAGGTTCAAATCAAGAAGATGAAGCTTCGGCATTTACACTAATGTAAAGAATGGTTTCCAGTTTCCACTGATGATGTGACTTGCTCGCTGTTTGGCACATACACGTTTACTCCACTGCTCGGGCAATACTCTGCTCAACAATCGTGGTGGCCGTCTTATGACATGACTGTGCTATTGTTGTGGGGAATAGGTGGTTCATAATAATAAGCTTCTTAGTTGGTTCTTATATCTATAGCTTACTTGAATGCAAATGTAGATATATATAGTGTACATACATATATGTAAGAAGGCATTATTGAAGCGGTATGATATATCGCAGCTCACCAGGTAGGTTGATTATAAACGGACATTTCTTTTAAGGGTGGCATATGTATAGCATATACGTTGATTGCATATACACATTTATAGCGTCCTCCCTCATAATATTATGTATGTATGTAAGGAGCAAGACAATAGTGCATTTTAATGCTTTTTTTCTGTCCTGGCCATCGCATCGCTATGTAGAGGGTGATTTACATGAGAGTTTATGCAGTAAAAAAACTACTTTTCGCTTTTGCTCCTCTTTGTTCCTGGACACTGGTAACAAATAGTAGTTTTTTATCGCTTGTTGCTCGTTGCGACGACTACATCTTGGTAAATTATCCAAGACTTTTATGTTGTCGTGATTATGCTGATGATGATAAAAAGTTTATATCTCTGTTTTTAATGTGTAGGTTAGGTTAATGCACAATATACAGATATAATTTTAATACTCGTATTACAAATTCGCCCTAAGAATAAGCAAAACTGACAAGAGTCCGCGTCTTAAAGATCATCTGGTATCACCGGTTTTGACATATAAGAAAGGTGTCGTATTTGCTGCAAGCAAGCTAAACTGACTTTTTCATGTGCACATATTGTTTTGTAAACCCATGCGTTTATAATGATACAACAACGCGCATAAAAAAAGCCAACCCGTCCCAAGATGCTGTTATGTTGATGCTCCTCTTAAAAACTTATTTCTTTCCATATAAGGAGCTGGTAAGGTAACAATAAGTTTTTTCTCTGGATAGGACCACAATGGAAGGTAGTGCTTGACAAAAGGGAAATGAGTTTTTTCCACGGAGTGAGGGTGGGTTGTTGTCGATGGTTGTTAGCAGTTGTGGCCGGAGGCTCTCTTCTTCTCTCTCTCCCTCTCTCTCTCTCGCTCTCATTTCGTGTAACTCGTATAATCCAACTCCATTCACTATATTACATGGTGTTGATGAATCTTTCTGTTCATGTTCCTTTATAGCGTATAACTCTACATTATATAATAAATATTATCTTGCATAACATTTTCCTTGTAAAGTTAAATACAGGTAAGAGGTAGTAGCAGCAGAGTTGTTGCTAATGGGAATGGTTGCGTACTGCAAACTGTAATGTGAAGGGATGAGCAGCAGAGACACAAGGTATTATATGATTACGATCATATATAAGACGACGGTACGAAAAGAGCTCAGTACTCGATATAGCAGCGGTAGCAACAGCATTAATATCAGTGCAGACCTATCCTCTTTGCTTTTTAGTCAAGTTTTCAGTGAGCCGTCTTCTTGCCACCGCCACTACTACTATTATTGCATACATGCATCCATGGGGTTGTGGTTTTTCTGATGAGAAAAGCTGGTGAAGTAAGCAAAGAAGACGGACCGGTTGAGCCTGAAGTCTAAACCTTAACGTTCTATTGAGCTGTATGGAGTAACACCTGTTGTCTTTGTTTCCACATCTTTTCTTCAGATGAAAGACGATGCTGCTGCTGAGATACTGAGAGTGAGTATTCTCATATATTTGTTTGAGTACAGCAAACAACCAAGAGCACTCTTCTTAGTCCCTATGCGTATTATGAAAGCGTTTTTCGGGTTATATTTATATATGTGCTTGCTTGCAGGCACACACGTCTCATACGGATATAGGTGCTAGTGATAGATAATCCTCTGACTTTGAACTGAAGAATTAAACTAAAACTTTTTTCTCTTTGCTTTACCTATATTATATGGCTACACGCATGCATTTCATATAACACCAGCAAATAATGCAGAGTACTTATTATTTACCTGTGTGTGAATATTCATATCTCTACACACACAGGTAATCTGAATAATGATATGTAGGTATATGATTGTCTATGTTGGAACTTGTTTGTTCACTGTTGTCTACCAAAGTATCAACGAGGTTTCTTCTAAAAGGTTGTCAAACGTCAGTTTTTGCAGCCAAGTTTCTTCCCTGGATATATGTACATATATACATAAGCGTCTTAAGATGTTACTATACAATACTAATGATGCACATATGTCAAACGTACGTGTGTATGTACCTACATGTATGAAAAACGAAATGCAGTAACTGATGAAGGTTTTCATTCCTATAGGATGTGCACCGTCAACGAAAAAAGTCTTTGTTCGATGTAATAATACAGATTCTATAATACCTTGTTGATATTACTTACTACTGACTTATGCCTCTCTTCATCTTTTCCCGTGGAAGAGCAAAAGCTAACACCTCAACACAGAGCAGAGCCCCAAGAACGAGTGAGAGTGAGACAAAGTAGTGGGGAGAACAGGTAAAAAAAGGTAAACTAAAAGGTGTAGTGGAAGCGTAAGTTAAAATTTTACGAATAAGAAGGGTTTTCAGTCAGTCATTGTGTGCTGACGTTATAGCAGGTATCACGCCTTATCCTTTACGGAGTATAATAATATGGTTTGCGTGTGTGTGTGTGCGTGTACTTTTTCCATCTAAACACGCTGCCTAACAAACATATTACCAAGCAAAAGTTTCTCTGTCGTCCTGTACACAATTGAATATTATTGCAGACAGGTTTTTAAGACTCCTGAAACTTCTCTACTAACTGAAAAAGTGGAGCCGAACAAGAAGAAGCGGAGAATAATATTACCTCTAACTCTCCGTTCCTTGTCTGTTGTCTGTATAAAACGTAGCTTATAATCCAACCAGGGTTTTTACGTGGCCGTGGTGGTGGTAACAGCAGGAAAGAAAAGAACCACAGAGAGACTTGACTCTCTGAAGAAGAAAAAGAAAGAGTGGTGGTGGTGGTAAGCTTTTCCCTATTCTAATCGTCATCATCGTTTTAGTCATCCCCGTCTTCATCATCAACCTGAACTTGTAATAATATCCATCTCCAAACACATACACGTATACTTATATTTTATGATTCTCTAATATATAGTATGAAAACTCTCTCTCTCTCTCTCTCTCTGGGTATACTTCTTTATTGTTGTAGCTTTTTATACTAACCAGTCAGCCTCCTTCTCCTTTGCCCATTCTTGTTTTCCACGAACATCCGAACAAGCTAACGAAACACGGAGCTGTGTTGTTATTGTTCTTTTATCTTTTCCTTATAACTTCTCTCTCTAAAAAGTTAGCAGTCTCTCAGTTAACGTCGTGGTCGTCATCGACTTTTGTAGCCCGTGCATCCATGTGGTGTTGTGGTGCTCTGGCTTCTTTACTCGTTTCATATATATTTTTCTTTTAAGTCTTTGATCTAACAAAAAAACAAGGAGATGAAGAAGAAAATGATCGTAGAGTAGAGAGAAGTTACAGAGTCGTAGTGGTGGTTTGTTGTTGTGGTCATGCCTGGTTGTTGCAGTACGAAGAGTTTTAGAGTTGATGCATCAAAACCTACCTTACCGTGATCATCATCATCATCGTCGTCATCTCAGCCACTTCTTCTCTTCTGCCGCTTTTTCTCTGCTGAAGTGGCACAAGAGTCCACCAAAGTGCTGCTGATGCAGTTTACTTGCCACAGTTCGTAAGCACTTCTCTTTCGAGCTATATATATAAAAGGTATACAATTACCATACTCGTTCTGTGTGTCTTCCAAAAGGCGTAGTATAAATATACATGAAGTAATATTCGTAATTCACATGATAGAGGAGTAAATAGAAAATAGTGGCCGTGGTAGTAATAGTAATGGTGTTGCTCGAGGAGATTTTGGTTGCATCATGATCATCATCTTCTTCTCGTTGTCGTTGTTCATGTATGAATAAGAATAAAGGAAGAAGACGCGATTCTCTCAACTCAGTCATGAACATGTTTGTGGCAGATCAGAATGACTGTCTCTGATTTCGTTCCTTCTCAAACTTGCTTCTATTTTTTTGCCCTTTTCCACATAAAACAAGGAAACAAGGGAGGAAAAAGAGTTTTGTTGGCGTTTCCCAGGAGAATTGAGTGAGTGAGTTAGGAAGTAAGCAAGTGGAAAGCGGACTTCTTACGTATCGCTCACTCTCTCTCTCTCCCTTCTACTCATCTATGAGCACACTGACAACTCTACGAAAACAATAATAACAGCGCAACGACTACTCCTGCCGTATAGATTGGTTCATGTAATGTTATATTAGCGGAGAGAAAGAAAGGTTCATTATTATTGTTCCTGTATATGTACATCTTTCCGTGAAGTTGTTTTTTGTTGTCTCGCTACTACTATTATTATCATCATCGTTATTATGCTTCCACCTTATTGTTGTGGATGATGTGATGACGATAATCATTTCCAGTTGAGTGTAAAGAGAAAAAGGACATGTCTTCTTGTGTCATTACGACTAAATATATAAAAGTAAAGAAATGACCAGCGACCTGTGCAGTTTATTTTATCCACTTGTTTTGTTGATGTTGTGCAATCTCTAGAAATATATACTGCTCCAGTGTTTTCAATTACTCTTGTTCCCTTTCTTTGTTCGAGCATCCCTTTTGCACTCATACACCGACAGACTTCGAGCATTGCTCCTGTCTATCCTCCTCCTACCTCTCTATCTGATGCGATACAATAAACGTGACAATGTTGTTGTTCTGTGTTTCTCTTCGGCAGTTGCTTTCATAAAAAAACAGGGGATTGACTCGTACAAGTAGAAGAAGAGAGAAAAAAGTTTGCGATGAAGTGCAACCAATATTGGAAAAATAATGGTAATATAAACAAGTGCGGAGTGGCGTTTTATTGTTATTTTTTATTTTTACTCTGAAAGCTCACCAACATAGTTTAGCAGGAGCCAGGAAAAGAGAAAACAATCGTAGAGGGAGATGCAACTATAACAGAAAAACTCTGACAAGTAGGGCTTAAGCGAAATGTGAAAAAACTCCAAACGGTCATGCACTGTAGATTATTACTACTACACACCGTGTGCCCGCTCTCTTTCTGGTTTACTTTTCTCTTCTAGATTCCTTTTTACCGTGTTTGTACTTTTTTTCTGGATGGTTGAAGCTGCTATTCACAGTAGAAGAGAATCCATGCTCGCGGAACATTGATTCCTGATTTCCATCCAATTCAATTACATTTTGTGTTATAGCTCGTGCACTTGTCTACATCTATTTACATAAATACGAGCAGCAGCCTTCCTATAGCTATATATATTATTTTCTCCTTATATAAATGGAGAGAGACGGTGTTTTATTTCCGCGTGTTTTCAATCAGTATTTTCACAGGAAAGTGAATTCACGTGAAAGTGCTCATATGGAAAGATAAACTTAAGAAAGTTTCTTACTGTTTGTATGTAATATGTATCCAGGATACAGTATCCTCTTTTGTGCTGTTGTTGTGTAAAAGGAGAGAAACAAATTATTCTCTTATCTTTCTCAATAGCAGTGCTTATACTCTTACTGACTGTATCAACAACATATATAGCTGAATTGAATCACTGTTTAACTAGGGAACGGATCCATGTTAATCGCACGGTATTAACTAAATGAGACGTGATTCTCATTCTTGTTTGAAGAACAAGCTGCTTGGCTGGAGAAGCACACGTGCGCTCTGAAGCGAAAGCAACGTGAGCGCGCACAACAACGACAACGCAAACAAACGTTAAATTGACACCGTTCTACTCACACTCGGTTTGCATATATTTATTTTATTGCATGCTGTTTTTAGACTGTCATAAGGAAAACGGAAGTGTGCAAGGGAGTTTGTTCTGGTAGGAAAGTTTCCAAAGGGACATTTGTGATGGATTACCTTATCAGTTCCGGTTTTGACTTATAAAAACGTGTGTAGTTTCTGTCATCGCCAACGGCAACAAGTTGTGCTATTGCACAAGCATCTTGTCAACTTGTTTAAAAGGTAAGAAGGAAGAGAAAGGTGTTGTATTTTAAATTGAAGTCGGAAAACCATTTAGATCATATGAAACATTATAATTGCTTATTAGAATCCGTTTTTTGATCAAGCTGTTATTTACGGAATATATGCTTATACTTTTTCATCGAAAGCAACGGGATAAGCTTAAGAAATGCTTAAGAAAGTTGTGCAATAAAACAACTGTTGACAGCACAGCAGTTTGATTTTTGCTTGACACTGGGTGGTCAGGATTTATGAAAAGAGAAGGAGTCATATACCTTGCTGTGAGATTGTCCCAAGTGAGAAAGAAAATGTCCACGAATTCAAAACCGATTGAATAAGACTGTAAAATTTAAGGAAATGCATACGTCATATAATATCAGGTATCAAGGTTTTTTTCTGCAATAACATTCTCATTCTTGTTATCTACAAGCTAAATATTAGATTTAATCTTTTTCTGCTTGACTGAATAAGATTGAAATCAAAGGAAATTTTCAATTTCCCTTTTTATTCCCTACACGTACGGGGAACTGAGTGAGTATTTTGTTTATGTAATCGTAAGATTCTGCATGAATACATTCTTATTTACCTCCTTGTGATACGGCAATATTACCTGTTCCGGGTAGTTTGATGTTTTTGCTCTCTCTTTGGTTGCTTGATTACGCCATAAGGCCTCTTTACTGATTAGACGACGATCTGGTTGTTATTGAGGCGCAGGGACATTGTCTAAACTGATGCTATCTCAGTCGTATCATACCTCAAATTCATAATGTTCTAGAATTTTGATTATAATTTTTACACTTTCATTATTAATTGTTGGTTGCCCAGTTAACTTTCAATGCAGGAAAATCTGGGGAAAATGACATACTTGGTAACTTTGAATAAATTTTCAAAAGTGTGAACAAACATGTTGTATAGAAAATGGCATTTATTTTGAATTCACTTTTACCAAGAAAATCGAGCCTTTGAACTAAAGTTCGCGGAACTATGGAAATTAAGCTTGGATCCAATAATAATGGTCTATATTTATAATCAAAATAGGAAGTCAGGTTGCATAATGTTCTCATTTTAGACGAAGCCCTTTTCCAACTCTTCTCTGTTGACGGTTGTTACGTTAGGAGGAGAAAGGAGAAGAGGGAGAAAGAGACCATAGAGTCTTTATTAATGCTTCTATAACTACTGTAGTTCTACTATCACACAGCCTTCTTTACGAATCTTAATAACTTTTTCTTGAAAAAAGGAGACAAGCCGAGATTCACAGTTGCTTTTGCTATACGAGCTGTAGATATGAGCGTTACATCTTTCAATCATAATTTTTGAGAGGGAGAGACATGGGAGAAGACATGAAAGTGGTGTAGTAGAAACAAGAAACTACCCAAGGATACAATAAATCTGACAATCTTCATTTCTCTTCCAGATTGCTCCTTTTTGAAGGAGAAAGCATTAAGCATATTGTGTATTCTACATACATGAAAGAGTAATAAAAATTGGGAAGCTTCTTCCTTTTTCTTCCTGTTTGGAAATATATGTGACAGACAGAGTATCGATACCCATGTCGTTTTCTGTTCCCTTTTATGTGCTCTTACTGCCGGTTGCCGCAACTAATTTCCTTGGCCATGCAACTACTACTACTACTACGATCAGTGTTGTAGTTAAATCCACATTTGCATAATATATTATTTCCCAAAAAAAACCATTTCTGCTGTGCTATATTTCAGTGTTGTACACTGATGTATGTGCACTGCACTGTGTCCTTCCGTTTTCTCTGTGTCTTTCTCTGTCCCTGCGTTATTTCACTTTGTAGAGAGAGCCGTAGTCTACAAAGTGAAGTGAAGGTATAGAGAGAGGGAGAAAGCCTCTTTGATCCTTTTTTCTGACTTAATGTCAGGATTGATGAAAGGTCTCATATGAAAATTATTTAAATATTTCACGGGAACAGTTTTGAGAAGAAAACTTGTACATGCAGGAAGAATTTTAATTTAAATTTTTACTCTTCTCCATGCATTATTTGTTCCTGTGTAAGCCGTGTATTGGTTTTGAGTTTTCTGCATATTGGCCTTATTTTAAAGATAATATATATGCGGTATTTATTTCTAAGCTGTCTACTTGAACATACAAAAACACATAAAAAAGAAGGAACCAGATAGCGTGGGAGCTGGGCTGTAGTAATTATTTAAATATATTGTCCATATTAGTCGTGTAACCTGCCATAATATATATTTTCCTTTTTATTCCGTTTCACGTCTTGTAAAGGCGATATTTATTGGCTGTAGAAACTTGCCGCTTAAAAGGGAATAGCGTAATAACACAGTGTTTGTTTATGGCCCGGTGACAGTGAAATATTGGCAAGAACAAGAAAAATACATGATGCTCAGCTTAAAACAACACTCAAGATTTGCTTACTACTGTAACGAGCGTATTATTATCATCTCTTTTCCCTCTGTTGCTCCTGTTGTTTTGTTGGTGCTGCTGGGGGTGATTTTTATGTTGCAAAGCTACTTTTATAGTTTAAGACAAAGTAGAGAAAATCAAAATGATACAGGATGTGATAGGAGATGAGGAACAGGTACTCGTTTTTCTTTGACGTTCATTGCCGACTTGATGGAAAGATGATGACGGAGTATGTAGTAGTAGTCCTTTGTTTAACATTATCATTGCATTTGTCGTTCTTTTGTCTTTATTATTTACGAACCCGATTATAATCCATATTGAGAGGTGGCACTCAGTCAGAATCCTTATAAATCATGCATTCACACACAGTTGCAGAGTGAGAGTAAAGTGCGTATCATGTATGCTTTATTGTTTATGTCAAACTGGTGAAAAATAAAGAAAAAATGATGAAAACGCGAATGTGGATTTTTTCACGGAGTATAAATCAGTTTGTTTTCCCTGCTATTGTGCATTTACTACGGATAACAACATAATATGGAGAATGAAGCAAAAGGACCTTCGTCTGTACACACGTCTAGTGATCTGCTCATTGCTCATCTTTACCAGAATTTGTTTTGAAGATGTACCGTGAATTCAAATATAAAGGATATTATATAGTATATACCCTTTGTCTGTATGACAGTCGGCTTAGCAATTGGTACACATATTACTTGCGTGAAATCGCGTGAAAATGCATGGCTTTAAGAGTAATGACAGGGAATCATTGTCACCAGCATTTCACTTTATTTGTTGTAAAAGAACGCTTCTTAGGGAGTTGACTGCAATGCACTTACATTATGCACATTCACGCAAAAACATCCATATCCGTGCTATCGTTCCTCTGTCATTCTAGTTTCTAGTAGTAATAACCAGTCCGTTGGCATGTATGTATGTATATATGTATATAATATGTATGTACATTTATAAGTATCGCATACATATTTTCGTATACCCGACAAAATAATACACGAGTTTTTAGTGCAAGTGTACAATTTTCATGGTCCATTAGATGAGTTCTCAACGACTCTACATAGAGGATTCCAGCTTGAGCTGCTTTAGATGTTTTGCATTGCTGGGGGAAGCCCTTCCAAATTCTGCGGCAACAGGGTTGTAAATAATTGTGTATATAAATATATAATATAGCAAACAGTGAAGTAAGGAATAATATGAATATTGTTCTGTGGGAGAAGCAGAGGGGTCTCGGAGAGAACTTCTGTTCTCTATACAACATACAATTATTATTATTATTATGGCTTGTGATGAGAGTGTGTGCTTCTACCTCGCTCCTCCGTTCTCCTTCGTGTGTCTTTAGTTGTCTACTAATGGCACTGGTTGGTTCAAGTGGATCTCATTGCATTGGGGATACACATTATGGATGGGTTCCTATTGTTGTTGTCAGACTGTTCCGTTTCTTTAAATGCTGCTGCTTCTGCTGGTTGACTGCTGCTCCTGGATGGGTTTTAGGGATTTCCCTTCCCTGTTTCTCATTTCAGTTTGTATTTCACCATTTCGCTAATGCCTCTTTTGCCTGTGTGGTGACCTGATCGAAATGTTTAATATGATCATTCTACTTCTCTCTTTCTCTATTTACTCATTTCAATTTCAAACTCACGTACAAATCCTTTGCATCATATGTACATATTATTATTAATATTTATGCATGGACATCAATTTGATTTTCCTCTGAAAAAAATGAATGATTTCTAGAAGACGGTAATTATAGTAGCATTAATAAAACGCAGGAATATGGCCGTTGTGTGTATTCAAGGTGAAATGGTTTCCTATAAATGATTAAAATAGACGAGTGTTATACTCAACCAGGACTCTGGTTTATTTTAACTTGGCAATAATACACCGTTTCCCTGCCATTTCTACCGCCACCGCAGTGGTCCGTCTTCTAAATAGAAATCTTTTGATCCAAAAAGCTAATGACAGTTGTTTTGTGGTTTATACGTTTACATAATGTGCATAGTTATAATAGCTATACACTCTTTCAACTACTGTTGTCTTCACAATGATAATGCAGAAGGAAGGTACTTTTCAAAAAAATTCCCATTTCCACTTCCCTGCTGCAGTGCACAAAAGAACGATCCTGTGTATTGCGCTCGACCACAGGGCAGATTACAAATTTCG
>JAHZMV010005764.1:0-11173 GCA_027743765.1 Coecobrya sp. COE2
CCCCCCCCCCCTCACCCTCTAGTACCCATTCTTCTCGACGGGTCCACACCACCTAGTAAAAAATATAAAACAACGACCTATAGGTATATCCCATGATGATCATCACACCATATAATCACGCATACCTACATACACACACAACATGCTTGAATACGTCTCTAGCTTTTTATACCCCGATTCCGGATGGATCCTCTTTTTATTCAACCCAACCAACCAACCTACAAAATACACACAGGATACAAAAAAACCAAAGAAGAATACACACTTACTTTACACATCACACTATACAAAAACATACAAGAGAGATGCACACACAGAAAAAAATAGTATGTTAACATAGTTGGCTATATAGAGGATTTAAGAAAATAAAGTAGATGGTCAGGTGGTAAATATATTTATTATATCTTACCTCTCTCGCAAGAAGAGAGAGAGAGAGAGCTAGAAAATCTTTAAAATAAATCCATTCCTTTGCCAGAGCAGCAGAGGATTTTTTTAATAAAAAACATTGCGTTGAGGGCAAAAATTGGAATTTTTTTTATATTGGAACAATTAACCATGTTTTGGAAATAGTTTCTGGTTAAAGGGCTGAGAGAGAGAGAGATTCTCTTGTCATTCCAAAAACCTCTGAGAATTGGGAAAAGTATAATAATGGGAGTGCTTAATTGAAAAATATCCAGGGAAAAGGATTTTGCTCTGGAGGTGTGAATGTGTTTCTGTGTGAAAAACCGTCTTTTTGGATATTAATTTAAAGTAAATGTGGTTTTCAGATGATATAATCATGTGAGACAAATTTAATTGGAACTCTTTTAGTTTGGAAGAGTTTTTGATGTATAAAAATGATCTTGTGTCATGTAATAGAGTGAGTGAGTGTGATGATGATGATGGTAGTATTATTGGTATAAAATTTTAAAGAAAGTTTCGAAATGGTTGCGAAAAGTCGAGGTTGAGACAAGCAATAACAATTATATATAATTTTTTCGAATGACGAACACAATGTGTGCCCGTGCCGTGCTAACGTGTCGCCCAAATTCGCATCCTTTTCAGGTAAGTGATTGATAAGTTGATTAAGTTGTAAAAAGGGATTATTATGTTTGTGTGTGAGTGAGTAATGTAATAATAATGTGTTATATGGAATTTATTTAGGATCGAACACTTCCGTTAGATCAACCAATTAAAATTGGTAGATCAGTGGCACGTGCACGGCCGAGTCCTAATAATGCCATATTTGATTGTAAAGTCCTTTCTCGGAATCATGCTCTCCTTTGGTATGAGACTGAAAATGGCAAGGTTAGTTAATCTTCATTAAAAGAAGTTTGGTAATTGTGGGAGATTTTGTGGTGTTTTGTGAGGATTTTGTTTTGGGAGATTAGGAGACAACAATTAATTTGTTTGGAATGTTTACAATGATAATTTATTTGTACCTCTTTTGTGTAAACGTGTTGTATTGAAAATTGTGAAGATTTTAATTAATTTATAAATATTATGATTTCCAGTGACACATGGATGCATAATCGCAAATGTACAGCTTTTCCTGCCGGATGGGAAAGAGGCTAAAGCGAGGTTTATTCATTATTATTATTATTTAGTTTACCTATTGAGAAGACAATAGACAATAGAGTGTTTGTTTGGAAAGTGATTAAGTAGTAGAGAACAATTGCTTACTCATTTTTTATTGTTTGAATAACAGCTCATCTACAATTGTTCCTGAGAAGGCCACCAGCACTCCTGTTCAAGATATCTACCTACTCAATCAGTATCTCAAGGTAAATGATCGTTAAAGGATGTTGGAATGATTTTATGCAGATATTCAAACAAGTTACTTGATATACATTTGGTGTTTCGGAAACAGGAAGCCATGTTGAGAGAACAAGTTTTGGAAAACAAATTGGCAATAATGACAAAGCATTTGGCAGGCACCAAAGAGTTCATGGAGCAGAACTGGAAAGCTTTAATTGAGGAGGATCGCTTGCTAACAAGGGTGGATATTCTGGAAAGACAACTACAAGCATCTCATAAGGTATACAAAGTTATTTACAGAAGTATTTAATGTAGAAGTAATTATTGTCACATGGTTAATTGTATAATTTTGAATATTTCAGAGCATGACAGAAGACAAATTGAGAGAGGAAGTTATTCAGCTGTTGCAGGATAAGGAAAAATATCAAAGCGTTGCAAAGGATGCCCTTCGCAAAGCAATGCATGAAAAATTAGAAATATCGAAAAAGTTCAAAGATACTGAAAGGTTCGGGAATGACCATTATTTTGAAATTAACGGTGGAATCTTTCGTGCATCAGCGATAAACGGAAAATTCATTGATTACTTACAGGAGTCTTCAAGAACTGGAAAGTCAAAAGATTTCTCTGGAGGAAATGTGCGATCGAAACTTCAAAGAGCTGAAAGAACTGGCCGAGAAGTATGAGCAAGCCGAACAAAATAAGAAGGAGATATCAGAAGAGATGAATCTCTCAACGCAGAAGTACAAAGATGAGTTAGAAAGTTTAAATCTCAAAATTAAGGAGAAGGAGGATGTTCTCAAAGAAAAGAAACAGTTAATTCAAGAGCTAGTTACGAAAATGGATTCGAAAATAGCTAAAAGTATTCTCTTCGCACACAACGAAGATGCTGCCGAGTTACTGCCCACTAAAGACACTATCATTACTGTGGATTCAACCGAGTCAAAAGACTCGGAACATAGGCTTCAGGATCTTAATGATAACAAATTAAGAAATGATGGTGAGTGGAACTATTTATCTTGCGGAATTTTGATACATTATTGTGCCAATTTGACATTGTCATTTCCAATTAACTAATATGTGATCCATCAGTAATGTTGGGTTGTGCTATAGGTGACGTGGAAAGCCTGAGATGCCTACTGAAAAACTCCGAATCTGAAAAGAAGGAGATTTTGTCAAAACTAAGTCAACTTTTAAGTACGTCCTTATACTCGCCATTCATTTTGCAAATTTTGTTCTCTCAATTTCCGAGTACATCATAGTATTTTTCTTATTTACTATTTAATACAGATTTATTTGAAGATCTGAAGGCTGTGTCAAACAAAGTACAAGTCTCCGAGTACGTCGCAGAACTGATAGGGAAATTGGATGTAGAGATAAAACAAATTAAGAATTTTGTTCAGGGAGATGATTCCTTGAAAAATAATTCTTACAGCATTAGCGAAGAGGTAAGACTTGGACTTTTAATACTTTTATTGCCCGAGTGAATGTAAGTGCAAAAATTATTTGCCATTTTTCTACGTTTTTAGGTAACCACCGGGGAAGAAAAGTCGGAGAACCACCTTGACAGAGTGGAGGACATTAGCAGTCTTGAAAGTAATGGACAAAATGCTATATATTTTTATGAATTATCAAGATTATTATTACAAAGTTATAAGCATGGGTTGTGGGAGTAACTACGTGGGAATGCATGTATGCAAAAATTGCAAAAGGTGTTTACAAATTCGCATGTTTTTACAGTAAATATTAGTAAAGTAACGTACAACATTATATGCACTAATTTTGGAAAGATATTTTTAGACTGAACTTTCTATATTTTTAGCATGATTTGTATTTATTTATTTTTTTTATTTTTGCTAACTATATTTAATATATTGATTTTGAAATTAATTAAAAAAACTCGTACGAATTGCTAAATACAGTGTGATTTTTGTGACTCCTCAAATATATTATCCCGCTGCATGTTGACTACCTGAATATTTTTTTAGTTTTTGGGTTTTTAAATTATGTAGAGACTTTACGATTAATTTTTGTTTCGGAGAGGGGCTTTTTCACTTGTAAACTGGTGATTCTGAAAGGTTTGATTTTGAACTTGATTTTACATTGTTTGCTGTGTATGTGTGTGTTGTAAATGCTTTGTATTCAGTAAGCGACCAGTTACAAGGCATTGCTGCTTATCAGTTTTAATTAAATATGTGCTATAGCTTTTTGTGTTGGTGTGGTGTTGTGAAAGTTCACATTCTGGCGTCATCATTGTATTGTGCTGGTCTGGGTGAACTTGTTTTAAGATTATTGTTTAATTCCTTTTAGAACTCCTGGAAGAATCTAGACAAACAGTAAAGTCGTTGCAAGATGATCATTTAATTACGCGAGAAGAAAATCAGGAACTAAGAAGAAAAGTGGAAGATTACACCTTTGAACTTCGGGTAAATCCGTTTCCCTGAAATATATAAGTGAATTTAATTATTAATTGGAATTATAAACTATTTTAATTGCTCTATTTTTTAAACCGTGTAGACTTATATGGCCAAAGTAGAGGATTTAGCTGGAAGAAATGAACAGTTGTCGGCGGATAGAAGTAAATGGGAGCAGGAGGCAGATGCACTGAAAGTGCTAAATAATGAAATTCAACAGAAGCTTAAGGCACATGAAGTGGAGCTGAAATGTCTACAAGGTACAGGCAATCGTAATTATATTCACTAGTTTAGTAGTAATGTTTCATAATGAATTACTAACTAACAATACCCTTATATGCATTACCGTTCTAGGTGCATCATCACCTCTATCTAAGAAAAATGCAACAGGAAATGGAGATTCGAATAGTGCCCTTACCACCGGTGAACAGTTATCTGTTTCCGAGTTTGTCAGTCAAACTGCTGAACAGACATCTAAATCGCTTATATCATCCAGCTCGAGTCAAAGTCATACGGCTATTATAGGGTACGCCTACACTTTTATATGGCTTAATAGTAACTGTTATTATTGTTTAAAGGAAAACCCTAATCTAAACATGTTTTACTTCCACAGAAATAACACAAATGAAATATCGGAAATGCGTTCGAGTAATGGATTTTCAAGACCTAGGAACCTCGATGTTGACAACTCGTCGTATAACGGCTTACAAAATAGAGTAAGTTGCATACAAGTCATTTATTTACTCTCACAGTTAAAATATTAGCCATGGGTTTGCACTGATTGATTATTTAAAATAATTTCAAATTAGATGATCGAGCTTGAAGAAGAGTTGGCCGTGTATAAGGATCGTTACAACGAATGCTCGAGTAACTGTTCGAATCTTTCGCGAAAATATGCCGAATTAAGTGAAGAACATCAAGCCCTTCTAAGTCAGTCAAAATCGGTATGCTACAAAAAATCATGGAGATTTATATTTAACTCTATTATTAATCGTGCCTATATGTGTCATTTAACTCTTGACAAATCTTGCTTCAACCAAGGTTTTATTCTTCTTCAATTAATTATCATTACTGCTTGGTTAAATTAAAGCTTCTCACAATCAGTTATGAGTTTTAAAAGTAGACTTTTTTAACTTGTTAGTTAGTAGTTACTTTTTTATTAATATCCATATTATTTTTATTATTTGTTCGTTAATGCTATAAGGTGCTTTACCTTGTGATGTGAGATATTATCTGATTTCAAATTATGATAAATTTATTTTAAACAGGTGAACCTTCTAGTTGTAATCCCAGTAATTATACTCGTTTTGGCGATCCTAATCGCGCTGCGCCCGTCGTCTTGAGCGGATCATTCTCACTACAGTGCCTTGGCTTCTTCATCTGCCTTCCGACTTTTTTGAGTTTTAGTCTCGATCATAAAAAACAATATAATATCTTTTAAAAATTTCGTTTTTTGTTTGCATTTTTTGCAACTTGTCTGGTGGCTAATATTGACCTAATTATTATTATTATTATGTATTGTTATATAACTAGTAAATTATCGTATCCTACATATCAATCTCAGAAGGTGGCTAATTTTCACAGTCATTGAGTTGTTTGTTATTTTGCTGCTGCTGCTAATTTTCCGCCGTAGCTCTATATTATTATATTATATTATATAATTATGCAACCATTTTATTAAAACAACAACCAAGTCATATAAAAACAGATAAATAGATGAACCAAAAATATTGAAGCAAAAAATAATGGCTGAAAAAAGGTATATGATGTTGTATGAAATGTTGAAAGTAAATATCTATTATTATTATACTGCATACATTTTTCAGGTTTTCTATATTTGTTCACTTCCTGTACTCATCTTTCTGTTTGCCATCGTATTGGAGTTTTATCCAACATTATCAGTGTTAACAGCAACGCAGGAGTAGCAACTTCAACAAACAAAAAACCGTTAAACGATAGTCGTTGTCGTCCTCAACGGATGGTTTCTACTTACCGTTTCTACTACTACTCACCACAACTACCACTACTTATTATTCTACTGTCGGTCTTCGTTCGTTCATGGTATGCGCCACAACAGGAAGTATGGGAGACGCCGCCATGCCTCGCAACGTACTTGCTCAGCGTTGAAAGAGCGGTTATGATGATAACGATGATGTCCGTAGCGATATAAAAAAATAATGTTAATATATTATTATTAATTGCTATTCTACTATAAGATAGTATAATATATTATGTATACCACCCACACACATATACACAATATTATTAATATCGTGTCGTGACATAAGTGAACCACTTACTATTCTATGTATACAGTATATATTACAAAACAAACATTTTTATAGCAGCGTTTCTAGTATGCTCCAAACTAAATGCATGATTTAACAAGAAAAAACAATTTTAATCCGCGTAATATAATATTTAAGTACTACATAAATGTATTCGTTTCTTAATATGCCAAAACGGTTTGTTTGCCTGTTTGTTAGTACCAAATCCAGTGTAAATTATATGGTCAACGTTTGACAATGTTCTTAGTACGCTTTTTTTCCAGTAAAGTACAACAAAGATGATAATTTGAGTGTTGCATCCTTCTTCCCTTTGATTTCTCTCATGTTTCGTTTATTTCTCAAGCTCATCATGGGATCATTTCCCCTTTAATTAGCAGCAGTTTGCCAAAAAATATGAAACATTATACTATGAAAGCCAGCAGAATTTCTTATCAAGTTTGCATGCCGTTTTTAGTTTTACTTATTAAATACCGATAGAATTGTAAAGATAAAGAACAGTATTTAGAAAGCTGTCTGTGAGAATCTTCAAGCTATTCAAATTCAAAGAGAGCTAATTATAGAGAAAAAAGCCGTCGCTTTAAATTAATAGTCATTAGTTTATATACAAAAATATAGTCCCATGATGACAACGTAGGACCATCACCATGCCACTACCACCACTACTACTCTTTGATAAACTATTTTTTTCTACTACCAAAAAATACACACAGAAAGCGAAATAAATATAAAGCAGCAAGAGGTTTAATATTTAATAATTACGGTTATTAAAAATAAAACAAGGGTTATTATTACAAACACCCGGTATTCTCTTCATTAATTCTTTCATTTTTCTATATAACCAGCTCTCTGTAAAAATAGCGAATTGTTACGTTATTGAATCAATTTTTTGTATGATAATATATTCGATCGGGTCTTGTCGTGACAGAAGGTCTTTAGTAACTTAATTTAAGGAATTGAGAAATGGAAGGGGCGTGTACTTTGGCTAGAAACTTTGTTTCCACGTCGCTTTCAGCTTTCTCCCGTTGTCTTTTCCTCTCTCTATCTTGCTTTTTGTATGAAGACAATGAATTTGTCTGTAAAGTACTTTCACTTCTCTGAGATTCATTTACATTGGTCGATGATGCCAGTTTTGTTCATAAGGCCATTATTCAACACTTTTGATCATGTGATATTTTTAAGCAGTTGAAATGTAAAACCTATATCTAATCTGTAATTATGATAATTCTTCTAAATGTAGCCATTAAATTTGCATGCATTAATTTTCCCCTTTGTACCATGTCATGTATGTACACATTATATAAGTTGCACCATCACAACAACAATATAAAAAGATAATAATAATAATGTTGATGAGAAATAGTAGAGACATTAATATGTACGGACACCCAATGCTGTTCAATTCAATACATACATACATACATACTGATTTCAAACGGTTTTTATAACTGACCAATAATACTAGCATTTATTATCATTATTATTATTCTTAATGTTGTCATAATATTCTGTAGGATGATATGTGCGTGTATTTTGCAGCGTGTTGTTATTACTATTATTATTGTTTACTTAAAAAAGCTACTATTAATACAAAAAAATAATAATTATAACTGTAGCCCGCTGCTCGAAGGAGAAGAAAAATAATAAAGTTGTGATGTTTGTAAATCATTACAATATATTATGCAGTTTAAAATGTATTCTATAAAATTCTTATTTTCCATGAGAAATATTTTATCATTCTAGCATAATTTCAGAGAAATTATACTTTAAAATTTGGACGTTCTCCTTCCGGTTTGAATTTCTGATCTGGGGAAAGCAGCCTGAAGCTCTCCAAATTCATAAATGGATAGTTATACGGCAGCTAACATAATAATAATACGGAGTTGTGAGATTCGCTATAAGATATTCTGGTAAACCCGAAACACTGCGGTAGGGAGCAGTCACAGTCTACCAGCTCAAACAACGTCAGTCTCTATGTCTTTTGTCTGTAAATCTTAAACCCCATTTGAAAACAACGGATTCCGTTAACTGATTTGGCTGTAGAAAAAAACGGAGGTCGTTTCGCTATGAAAGCATGGAATATAGTGCCGGCTGGACAGTAGAAATGCTTAGATAAAGTGATAATATTATCCAGAAAGCCATTTTAAAAGGAAAGAGCCTGTGAATTCTGTCATCATTATATTATCTTTTTTACTTATGCCGGCGTTGCATATGGTGAAATGGCTATACTGACTAGGGAAAGAATGGGTTACTATGATATGAAATGTGGGATGCAGTGCATATATTTAATCCAATTACTTGACAAACCATGTGCAAGATGAAAGATAAAGTTGCGTAATTCCGAGCGTGTTCCATGTTGAGAATTACGTTGTGCCAGGTTGCCCCATTGTTTTCAAGAGGAATGCAATGAAAATCCATATTATTATGCATACAACATTATACAAATTATAAGAAATGATATTGTAGCTTAAATTTTATTCTGCTAAAGGTTATATCAATTTATATGGTATGAGATGGTTTAATCTTATAATGAATTTATAAATCAGTTGATAAATCAATCATCATAACACCATCCTGCGTAAGTATTTATACTGAATAAGGAAAACTTGCAACAAAATCAACATTACGACGGATAAAATTCAAACCAATTAGAAAGGATTACGTTCACAACAAGTCATAAATCTTAAATTATTATTAGTATCAGTTTGTGAATTATGACAATGTCAGAATTTCGTATACCAAACACGTTCATCGTTTTCCCCATAGTGTTTAGTTTGTGTTCATGATATGTTTACTTTAAAGCTATTTTACTCAAAACTCAGTAGTTTACTTGTCAATCAAGATACCATTGTGTGGTACCATACACTAATTTAATTCAGGCTGTTTAACTAGGATATCATATAGAGTAGCTCTAACGTAATATTATGCAAATCACATCAACATCTTTTTGGGGCATTGAAAGATTTTGTTTGAAGAAAATGCCAAAAGCTTTATATTTCCTGTGACTTTCTTGTCCTATGAATGCATTGCAGTGATAAAAGCAAATTACAAAATAGCTTACAAGTACCACGATGGGAGTTTTTATGCAAGTTTCCATTTCAAAGGGAACTTGTTGAGACGAGACATTAAAGGCAATACTACGTATTGTACTGCTTAACCTTAAAACGCTTTTTGTCAATATTTAAGCTGAAAAGGACAGGGAGAAAGTTGATCTTGCCCCTTTTAAAGAATTACCGTCTCTGTTGTAAACTTAAGAGAGAGAAGCAACTTTATTGTTGTCATTTCCCCTTAAAAGCAAGGAAAATTACTTTCCCCAGACTTTAATACACTTTTTTTCCTTTCTCCCAAATTTGCTGTGATGTGAAAAATGAAAACGAATGGGGGTTCATCGTCCCTCTATGAAAATGAACCACCATGAATTTTTTTATACAAAAGTACTGTAAATGCGAGCACTTTCTCTGTGAAGTGAAAAAATATACACGCTTTTTTTCTCCCCGGCCATGTCCCTTTGCTATTTTTTTGAAGTGAAAGTAAGTAGACAACAGCACCATGATATATAGCGTATACACACGTAGTTTGGTGTTGGATCCCAATGTAATAACCTTGAAAATAAATTTTGTCAGGATTGTTGAAATTGTATATGACACATAGCTTATATATAATACAAGTAGCTCTTCTCTGCTGATGTGTGTGGTGGTGGTGGCCACTCTTTACTTTTCACTATAATTCCAACGACAACAACAACAACCAAGTAAATGCAGAGATTGTGTTCATGCCGTAACTAATTTTTACTCTGGCTCTCGCCACAACTATACAGAGTAACAGATGAACCCTTGAGTGCAAGTCAAACACACACTTTCTCTCTCTCTCAACCAACTTTTACAGATTGGGAAAATTTAATAATAAACACGATGAAACCGGAATTTATAAAAGCAGCCCAATCTCACCGAATAAATAATGCGGATGAGAGAGAGAGAGAGAAAGCAGTAAGTAAACAAAATGGTAACAAAGCAGTTCATTTCCTCTCCTCTCTATATATATGATTTGCATTTAAGAGACACTTTCAAAAACTTTCTCCTCTCTACCTTCCGGTTTGATCAATTTTGGTCTCCTAAATTATTATTACTATTTAGGACTTTTTTGTAAAAAAGGTAGTATCACAGAATCCACAATATTCTACTGCTCCACCCGGTTCTTGTTTACTCAGGGAACAGTTTCATGCAAATAAGGGAATTTCATGTTTCAGCATCAGAATCTTGAAACATAAAGACAGACAAGAGGACAAAAATATCCCTTCCATAGAGCTTTCCACTTTCTCGCCAAACTTACTAATAAAAATCATGACAGGAGGAGTGTGTTTTTGTGTGGACTTCCTCGTTCCTCTTTTTTTCCCTTTCGGTCCGTTTGGTCTCTCTGGAAAATGCCCGTTTTTTTGCCTTTACTTCCTGTCAACCTTCTTCTTTTTTCGTGCTTATCGTTTTCAACGCTGACAAGCCTTTTCAACTCCTTGTTTCAACATCACCTTTTCCCATTTGCCCTTATTTCCAAGATCCCAACAACAAACTAACCAGCAGAGAGAAAGAGTAATACTCCTACGACTACTACTCAATCCAACTTCAACATATCGTGGTTGAAGGTGCAGCATGAGAAACATGCAAACGATGTGCATCTCAACTTGAGAAACATGCACAGCCTGGGCATCGCAACTTGAGAAACATGCACGTTGCGGCAACCTGCATG
>JAHZMV010005765.1:0-17052 GCA_027743765.1 Coecobrya sp. COE2
GATGAATATGGATATGAAACTGACAAATTTTCGTAATTCCTGGGTTTCCGGGAAAGGCTCTGGGAGAAAGTGGACCGGAATGAAAATTTTCCACCCATGGAAAAAATATTGTTGGGTGTTCCAATCCATGGGAGGAAAGGAGTTTTTATCAGGACAAGGGCTACTGTAATACAAAATTTTGGCAAGGTACACAGAGCACAGGACTGCGATTGATGTGAAAATGAATTGAAGAATTGTGAGGAAAATCGCGTACAAAATAATTGTTTTCCTTGGGACATTTTTTCTAGAGCTTGGAAATTTTTGGTCAGAGATGGAAACAATGTTTGTTGTGGTATCTGGCGGATGATTTAAGGGGAGGATAGATTTTGATTCGCCTGAAGAGAAAATAATTTTTTAAAAAAATAATTATTTAAGTCAATTAAGTTTGAAGTTGGATAAGCATTTTTTTGGATTTACCTGTCTTGTTCATAATTAATTTTAATAGATATTGCCCTCTTTATTTAACTTTTTTTAAATCCGTTTATTTGGCTGCGAGAAGAAAGGATGTTGTTGGCTGGTCTGGTTGAGTTGTTGTGAGATTTGAGTAAAAATAATAATAACATGGGTAGGTATGCATTCTGATTTTTAAAGATGCAGCATCCAGCATCCCTTTCCCCCTGGACCAAAATGAACCGTTAAAAATCCATTCCGTTCAGTGTATTTTTTCCAAGATATTCTGAAGAAAACATAAAGACATATTTTGTAAAGTGAGTAGTATTTTGTTGTTTTGGGGTAGAGTGAGAAAAAAAATTAAAGTAATTCATTTAAATTCAATAAATTTTTTATTAACAATTTCACTAATTATAAATATATTGAGATAAGCAGCACAGTTCTTATCCTACTCAAGTCGGTAGGCTTATCGAAAATTTCGGAAAAGTGTTCACTAGCAAATCTGGCAATGAAATCACAGCCAAACAAACAAGTCCATTAAACGAATTATCTTCCAGGCCATCCTCCTCCAAGCACCCCATTGCTAATTCTGCTGCCGTTGACGATTTTTTTTTTGGAAATAACGGTCACATAAATAAAAAGTGTGAAGAGTGAACAAAAATACATAGTAAAATAAAAGCCTGAGATGAGGACATTGATGAAATGCAAAATACGGCAAAATGGTAAAGACGGCCGTTGCATAGCCTTTAAACCAGTAAAACCAATAACGCCTCCATATTCCCGTTAAAGGGGGGACGATTAAGGTGACACCCTCCTTTTTATAGACTGCCTGAGCCCCCAAATCTGTAGCCAAAATCATTGCCCCGGAAACCAGCAAAGCTTCTGTGGAAATGGAAACGAGTCCTGTGTAGCTCAATGATAAGCAGGAGGGATACAGGGAGGTTGAAGTGGATGAGCCGTTAATTGGCATGAAGTGAAGCACAAATCTGGCCCAGTTTTGGATAAATACATTTTTCAAAATACCACACAAAATGATAGACACATAGGCAATAAAAATGCAAAAATAATAGAAACAAATATTATTGTCCTGGTCATCAAATCCTCGTCAGTTTCTTCTCCGTCACTTTCGTGACCAGTTTTCGGACTCAGGGGTGAAGTGAGAAAACAATTATTTTAATTAGAATAATTAATTTTTAAAAGTGTACAGAATTTTATTTTTTTACACAAATTTGCTTAAAGGAAACACAACAAATATTTACAAAATAGGGTGAAAACACAAATCCCAAAAATAATAAAAATGAAGCGAATAGCACTTTTAAACTCCTGCCATGCAAAACTTCCCATCCGTTTATTATTTTCTTGGCGCAAAATGACTTCCAAATTTTGCCTGCTTATCGAAAGAATTATGGGAAGTAATAAAAACGGCGTAAGGATTATCAATGTTGCATCCTGAATTCTATACTTCAGCTTATCATCAATGCCATTGATAAGCTGGGATGAAATCCGTTGAAAAATTACAATGACCACGGAAAATATCAAAGAATATACAATGGGACGGTCAAAAATGCGCCGGTGTTGATTTTCCGCTAATTTCCGGGGGTAAACCAATCTTGACAATTGGAATTGGGCCAGGTTGGAAATAATCATGATTATGGGAAAGATATTGAGCATAAATATTTCATTTTCCGGAGTATTCGGGAAAGGCGGCTCTGGAAGAAGATGAACGGGAATGAAGATTTTCCACCCATGGAAAAAATATTGTTCTTGAGTGTTCCAATCCGGAGAAAAGGAGTTTTTATTATCAGGACAAGGGTTACTGGAATACACAATTCTGGCAAGGTACAAAGTGCAAAACAATGCGATGTTTGTGAAACTGAGTTGAAGAATTGCGAGGAAAATCGCATGAGAAATTGTTTCCCTTGGGACATTTTTTCCAGAGTTTGGTAATTTTTCGTTGGGGATGGAAACAATGTTGGTGGTGGTAGTTATGGGATGATTTAAGGGAAGGATAGGTTTAGAATCGTCTGCAGACAGAATAATTTTTTTGATATAATTATTTATTTAAGTTAATTAAGTTTTTGTAGTTGCTTCAATAAAGCATTTTTGGATTTACCTGACTTGTTCATAATTAATTTTAATTGAGTTTTGCCCACTTTAATAATTTTTAAAATCTGTTTATTTGACTGCGGAGAAAGAAGCAAGAATGTTGTTGGCTGTTTGAGTCGAAAATAATATAACATGGGCAGGTATGCATTCTGATTTTTAGGGATGCAGCATCCCTTTTAATCTGGGCCAAAGTGATCCCTTAAAAATTCCATTCCCTTCAGTGTATTTTCTCCAAGGTATTCAGCAGATGTAGCATCCATACAAAATTTTCGGGGATGATTTTTCAGATTGGCAGAAGCTCAACAGCGTTTAAAATATTTTTTTTTAGAAAAAAAAACACAATACAAATGCTGCTACTCTGGGGTAAAATGAGACAATAATTTGTAATTAAAAGGAGCTATTTTTTGTAATTTAATTATAATAAGTTGGTTAATTATAATAAAAATGTTGAAATTTTCCAAACAAATCACGTAATAATTATCGACCACACTTTTAATTAAAATATTTTAAAGACTACTAATTAAAACTTGTGAAGATTTTTATTTATTTATTACTACATTTTTAATTAAAAATTGTTCAATTGCATTGTACACACTATCCTGCTGCTGTTGATGACATGTAAAATATTCACAAATTTTTTCCGGATTGCAGTAAAATTCAGCAACGAAATAGAACTGGGAATGATTTTTTAAAGGGTACAGAATTTTATTTTTTTTAAATCAACATTTTATTTATAATTAAAAACTTTAGTAAATAAAAATTAAACTACCATTATACTATTTTTTACACAAATTTGTTTAAAGGAAGCATTGCAAATATTTACAAAAAAGGATGAAAACACAAACCGCAAAAAGAGTAAAACTGACGCAAACATCGCTTTTAAAAACTTGCCATGTCACATTTCCTCCGTTCCGTTTATTTTCTTCGCGCAAAATGACATCCAAATTGGTCATGCTTCCCAACAGAATTATGGGAAGTAATAAGAACGGCGTAAGGATTATCAATATTGCAGTCTGAATATTATCCTTCAGCTTATCATCAATGTCATTGATAAGCTGGAATGAAATCCTTTGAAAAATTACAATGACCAAGCAAAAAAGTGTGGAATATTTTATGGGGCCGTCGAAAATGCGCCGGTGTTGATTTTCCGCTAATTTCCGGTCGTAAACAAATCTTGAAAATTGGAATTGGGTCAGGTTGGAAAAAATCATGATTATGGGAAAGTTATAGAAAAGAAATGTTGGAATTTCCGGGGTAACCGGGAAAGGCAGCTCTGGGAGAAAGAATTTCCATCCATGGAAAAAATATTGTTTGGTGTTCCAATCAGGACAAGGGCTGTTGAAATACAGGATTTTGGCGAGGTACAAAATGAAAAGGGATGAGATACAAAAGATGAATTGAAGAATTCCGAAGAAAATGGCGTAAAAAATTGTTTTCCTTGGGACATTTTTTCCATGGTTTGGGAATTTTTCATCCGGGATGGAAACAATGTTGGTGGTGGTATTTGGGGGATGATTTAAGGAAAGGATAGGTTTTGAATCGTCTGCAGAGAAAAAATTTAAAAAACTTGTTAATTATTAAGTCAATTAAGTTTGTAGTTTAAATAGACATTTTTAGGAATTACCTGGCTTATTCATATTTTTGTTGCACTTTGTGACCTCTGTAAATATATTTTTTCAAACTGTTTATTTATTTTTATTTGGCTGTTTGTTGTTAGCTGGATGAATTGTTGTGAGAAATGAGTAAAAATAATAATAACATGGGCAGGTATGTATTCTCGTTGTTAAAGATGTAGCATCCAGCATCCCTTTCCATTTGAACCAAAGTGATCCCTTTAAAAAAATCCATTCCCTTCAGTGTATTTTGTTCAAGATATTTTTAAGATGAAGGATCCCTACAACAAATTTCGGGTTTGATTTATAGGTTTGAGGTGGGCAGATTTTAAAATATTTTTTTTGTAAAACATACAAAAAGACATGTTATGCTTCTGGGGTAAAATGAGAAAATAATTGTAACTAAAAGTAGCTAATTTAATTTATACTTTTCATTTAAAATTTTATTTAGGAGGTCAGTATTTTGTACAAATTTTGCTAATTTTTTTTGTAATTTAATTATACTTAGTTGGTTAATTATTTTAAAAAAACTGTTGAAATTTTTACAAACAAATCACCTAATAATTATTAAACTAATTAATTTTTAAACTAGACAACTTTTTATTTTAGAAACAAACAACAATTATTATTTATATTTAAAAACAACTAAATAATAATTAGACTGTATTAATTTTTTACACAAATCCCCAAAGTAATACAAATGAAGCGAACAATCCTTTTAAACTCCTGCCATGTAAAACTTCCCTTCCTTTCATTATTTTCTTTACGCAAAATTGACTCCAAATTATCCAAGCTTTTCAACCGAATTATTGGAAGAAATAAAAGCGGCGTAAGGATGAGCAATGTTGCAATCTGTATTATGTTCTCCAGCTTATCATCATCACCCCCATTGATAAACTGGGAAGAAATGCGTTGAAAAATTAGAATGACGAAGAATTGAAGAATATATAATTGGACGGTCGAAAATGAGTCGGTGTTGATTTTCCGCTAATTTCCGGTCGTAAGCAAATTTTTGCAATTGAAAAAAGATTAGGTTGAGAAGAATGATGATTACGGATATGAAACTGACAAATAATCTTCGGAATTCCGGAGTATCCGGGAGAGGCGATGGGAGAAAATGGACAGGAATCAAGAATTTCCATCCATGGAAACAGTACACTTGGGTGTTCCCATCAGGACAAAAGGAGTTTTTATCTGGACAAGGGCTACTGGAATACACAATTTTGGAAAGGTACAAAGTGCAAAGGATTGCGATGTATGCGAAAATAAGTTGAAGAATTGTGATGAAAATGTTGTAAATTTTTTTTCCATGGCTTGGGAATTTTTTGTGGGGGATGGAAACAATGTTGGTGATCGTATTTGGGGGATGATTTATGGGAAGGATTGGTTTTGAATCGTCTGCAGAGAAAAGAATAAAAAACTTGTTAATTATTAAGTCAATTAAGTTTGTAGTTTAAATAGACATTTAGGAATTACCTGGCTTATTCATAATTAATTTTAATTGAGTTTTGCCCTATTTAATAATTTTTAAAATCCATGTATTTGGTTGCGGAGAAAGAAGCAAGAATGTTGTTGGCTGTTTGAGTCGAAAATAATATAACATGGGCAGGTATGCATTCTGATTTTTAAAGATGCAGCATCCCTTTTCATCTGGACCAAAGTGATCCCTTAAAAATCCATTCCCTTCAGTGTATTTTCTCCAAGATATTCTGGAGATGTACATAGCTTCTCTACAAAACTTTCGGGTGGGCAGGATTTAAAATATTTTTAAAATGAAGACATATTGTGGTTTTGGGGTAAATTGAGAAAAACACTTAAACTGTAAGTAATTCATTTTTAAATTTAATAAATTTTTGTATTAACAATTTCACCTTACATTTTACCCATCACACTTTCCACTGAACTTCGATACATATTTTCAAGCCTGGTCATTAAAACTGTTGAATCACTACTAATTACCGTATTCGTAATTAAATACTCTTCAACTACATTGAACTCACAATCCTTAACAATTGTGTGGTTAACCAAGGTATAATTAGTGTAACTTGGTGCTACCCACGAAGAAGAAATCTGGTGCTGACATCCAAAAAGTTTACAAAATTTATCCGGGCTGCAGTAAAATTTAGTCATGAAATATGACTGGAGAGTAATTCCAAGCCAGACAGTGATGTATGGGCGGTCACTTTTAAAATTTTGCCATGCCCTGCGCCCCCATTCTTTCCAGCTATTTCCTCCATTATTATAATTTCCAGTACTTATTGTAATTGTAATTTTGATAAGCACCTGCATCAGTCTTCTCATCAAAATAAGGACAACGGCGCCTGTTACCGAATTTGAGATAAGCTTCACAGCACTTATCCTACTCATGTCGGCAGGTTTATCAAAAATTTCGGAAAATTGTTCAACAGCAAAGCTGGCAATGAATTGACAGCTCCAGGCAAAAATCAAATAAAAGTCGAGGGGCTGATAAGCTCGGAGCAAGGGTCCACTTTGTAAATCTCTGATAATCACTTTTGTACGGTGCCAGGTTCCAGTTTTGATAACCAGTAGGTATACAAGGACGCTGATAATCAGGCCTAGTTCTTCACGGAGGGAAACAAGTCCAGTAAACGAATTATCTTCCAGGCTATCCTCCTCCACCAAGCACCCCCACTGCTCCTGGAGATTTTTTTGGAAATGAGGGTCACACAAGTAGAAAGTGTGGAATGTGAACAAAATACAGAGTAAAATGGAGCCTGAGATGAGGACATTGACAAAATGCAAAATTGCGAGGAGAAAAAATTGGAAAAATTTTAAAATGAGGTGATTGGCAATTTCACCCATTTTGATATTTGACCCGAGTAAAAAAATATATATTTTTCAGTTAGATTTTTTATTTAAATTTTGAGGTTTGTTTTTGCTTGGCATATGGAAAAAAATACAAGTCAGCAGGTTTCGCTCTTTTCTGAACAAAAAAAATGGGTCCTTGAAAAAAAATGCGTCCTTGACCAAAATATTTATAGCTTGGGTAGCTTGCTGAGCAATCCTTTCAGAAAAAAATATTTCCTTCGGCTTTTCATGCTTCTGGGGTGAAATGAGAAAATTGTAAAAAAAAGGAAAAATTCAGATTAACCACAAATTTATTTATTTATTCAAAACAATTATAGTTTTCAATACACCGCATGCAAACTCCACCTTGTCAGAAAATACATGCTTATCATCACCGGCCAAGTTATGATAAGCCTTCTTGAAGCACGTTTAAAACATTCCGAGTAACTTTTATTCCCTCCATTTTCACCTCCATCATTTCCCTCCATTATAAAAATGATTTCAATAGCCCACAGTAAAATTCTTAGCGTGACCGTAACCAACAACGCATTTGTCAACGATTCGGAAATATTCGCCCGTGCACTTCTTCTGGTCCATTTTTGTTCCTCTTTCGCAATCTCCCGAATTCTTTCCCAGAAATACTGGCCAATTTGAAGGGTTCCCTCCAAAATGTACAAACTTGTTCCAAATATCCTGGTTCTGGAAGGAGCTTGTTTTTCCGAAATATTTTTTTGAATTAGGTTTAACATTGGCGAAATTCCGGAGATGAGAGTTAGCAAAGCTGCTAGTGTCCAGATAAAAAGGATTAGTTCTGCCTGAAGGGTGGTACGGCCCGTGTAGGAGGAATTTTGATTGCCCTCACAAAATTGGAAATTGTACCGGGATCTACGACGATAACCCGGAGGACAAAGATAAGTTTCGGAAATCATTCCCAGGAGTAAAACGATATGAACCCAGTAGACGAGTTCAAATAAGCCGAGGATTAGATGATTAACCAGTCGCGTTCTTCTGCAGTCATTTTGCTCTTTTTGGGAATTTTAAAAATAAAATAAATTTGTTAGATTCTACCAATTAAAGTTAACTAATTTTTTTTCAAAACTAAAATTAACTTTAAACTTACCAGGTTTAAGGGTCATTTTTATCAGAGTAATTTTCAGAAAATAAGGAACCAAGAAAAAAGTTGCTGCTGCTGCTGCAATAATACACGCTGTGTGAATGAAAAGACGGCCATGAGAAAACTTGGATCTCTTCAAAGTCGTCTAGATTTTCTTTTTTTTCTATAACAAATAAGTCGTCTATACGTCCTTGAAAAATTGAGAAGAGGAGAATGAACCCTTATTTCTTGAAGGTGAATGTCGGGGTGAATTGAGAAAAAAATAGGCAGAATTCTGATGCTGAATACTTTTCATAAAAAATGTTTTTATTTTGCTGGCTTGCTTAACTGGAACGCCATAAAATTTTATCAAAATTTTTAACATCACAGAAATCCCACTTGCTACAAAAATACCTGTTAATAAATCGAATATGAACTATAATCGCAACCCCGATAAATATGTACGGGGCGTCCCCCAAAAATCAAAAAACGCCGTTTGCATCACACCAAAAATGGAATAGTTTATCTTTCCACGCCCACCCAAAATTGCCCCCATGTCGATAATCCACTTAATGATTCGTATCATCAGAATAATTGTAAATGCATCCTTCAACAAATCCGAGATAATCTCCACAGCCTTTTTTCGTGTCATCTCGTCCGTGTCGATAACAACGTTGCAAAAGTGCACGGTGCCATACGCAATTACGAGATAAGCCGTGAAAAATTTGTAAAAAGTTTTCCCATTCACCTTCCGTTTCTTTCTAGCCTGGTTTAACTTCTCCCAAATATCCTGGTTGATACTCAAATGGGTTATCAGGCAAGTGATAAGAATCAGGATTTGAAAACGGAGGGGAATTGTAAAGGAAATTTCCCTTCCATCGGCATCCTCGTCCTTCAAACACAGTTCTGCCTGCCGCTCCACATGAAGATAAGTCGGATAACTGCAGCTATAATTAAAAAAGAGGAGTGGGGATGGGGGGTATTTATGCATTCATTGTACAACATTGTGGGTGGGCATGTTGCTGTGAGGTGGAAAAAATTTGAGAATGAGAAGAAAAAATTCCAAAGGAATAATTCAGATAAGTGTATATTTTCTTAGTAATTTTTACTCATTTTTAATTTTGAAATTTTATATAGTTAAATTTGAAACAAAAACCATGTTAAAATAATTATAATTATATTTGCGGGTCTATTTTCCTCGAAAACTATGCCCATGCGTGGTTATCAGGATCGATAACCTTTGAAAATTTTTTAACGGCAAAACTTTTTTAATTAGCAATGTGGGAAAAATAATTTGTAATACAAATTTGTTTAATTGAAGTTAAAATGAACAATTTAGAGAGATTTTAACAGATAAACATTTAAAAAAATATTTTAATGTATTTTTTTTTAAATTTTAACAATTCAATCAACTGGATTAAAAACGGCACATTATTAAATAGTTTCGCATAAATCCTCCGTTTCGTTGCAGTAATCTTTTGTAATAACCGAAATATGAACTTGAATCCCGATTCCGAGTAAAATGTAGGGTGCGTCCGATAAAAAACCCTGAAAAGCTCTGCGCACACAATCCAAATAGTTTTTCCCTCCATCATCATCACCTCCATTTTTTCCTCCACGTAAAATGATAACCACATTAACGATCCACCGGACAATCCTTAACTGGGCAGTAACGAAAAAGGCGTAAAACACTGAACTGTTAATAATCTCTGCAGCTTTTCTCCTGGAGAATCCCTCGGGCTTATCAGGGTCCTCGATAAGCTTGGTGAGTTGGACAAGGCAAAACTCGAAAATGAAGTAGACAGCAAAGCAGACATAATAAAAGTCGCCGGGAAACGGCCTTCTCTTTTTCCAAGTTTTGGACGTGTTGATAACCAAAATGGTTAACAGACAACTAATCAAAATGAATACTTGGGCACGGAGGGGAATTATGGAGGAATCATTCCCTCCCACGTCACCCTCCTTTAAACATAACTCTGCTTGAAGCTCCATGTCGTGGAGGTGGAGGTTGGCTGGATAACGGCAGCTGTAATAATGTAGGTATTTGTGGTGGAAGATCATCATGAAAAAAACGGTCAGGCTAACAGAAATAGCGTCCAAAATTGTGAAAAGGATCAAATGAAATATTTTTAAAATTAGTTTTTTCCAACGGTCCAACGGTTTTGGGTTGAGTTTTTCCTCCCCCAGGGGGTCATATTTGGGGAGAAGGGATTGGTGCTTATCTAAAAACAAGAAAAAAAATTATGTGCTTTTTTAATCCCAGGACTAATTAAGTTAAACTGATAGCTTGGCAATTAGTTAATTGTTACTTACATTTAGTCAGCATCCTTTCCTTTAAACTAAATATTTTTTCGGTAAATATTTTTGGGATAACAAGCTGTTGTGTTGGCTGAGGAAAAGTGAAACACAAATCTGAAAAGAGGTGTGTATCTTAGATCACTTCCTGAAAGCAGGGATGGGTAAAATCTTGCAGATTATCTGGGAAAAAATGTTTAAGACGAGTAGGATGATTTTTTTTTATTAAGAATACTCAGGTATTTGGATAGAAGATTTCACATCCCCGATGTGCTATCCTTGACCCTTCCATTGTTGTTGTTGCTGCTCAGATCTCAACAAATAGGCAGACTTACACAGGTAGGTATTACGATGTTTTTCTTCTCAGAAAGATCCAGCATCCCATTTTCTGTAACAATTTACGCAGTAATAAATTTGAATGAGAATCCCAACAAAAAGAGAGAAAAATACACACAAAGGATGCAATAAGAAATCAATAGAAGTTCATGATTTAATAAATTTTCTTAATGGCATTTTTTTAAATAGTTAACGCTTTTTATTATAATCTTTTTCAAATAAATTTTAACGGTATAATTTCATTGTTTAAATGGGGCCACATTTAAATGGACAGCCCCAATAAAAACTCATCCCCACAAGTTTTCCTTCTCGTTGCAGTAAAAACATGTGTGATTTAAGCAGGCGACGGGTTATAAACCACAGTCCCAACTAAATCGGATAACCAAAATGGTTATCAGAAAACTGGTGACAATCATGACGTGGATACAGAGGGAGATAATTAACAATTATGTTTAATGGGAGACAATTTGCTAAATTTATGACTGTAGTCAATATGACCCAGCCTTCTTATTTTAATGACCGTTGGCACAAGTTGGAAAATAATAATTTCACATTTTAAAAAAATGTCCGTTAAAAATTTGGGGGGAATAATAATGCTCGAAATCAAAAAGATGGGGATACTTTTTTGTGATGCTTTTGACTTGAAAGTTTCAACAAGACTTTGTGGAAAAATCTGAGCAAGTTAATCTGTTAACATGACGTGTGGCTACCAAGGGAGAGTGAGGGACCTGAAAGTATGCTTTTTGTAGGTTTTTGCTGGACTATCCATCTATGCTGAAATTTTCACGAAAATCGGTAAAATTAAATTTTTTGGTGGGTCAATCAATTTTTAAAAACCTCATTAGAAAACTTGAATTCATAAAATAATCAATGCACTCCTCAAATAAAACTGCTGCGTCTAAAAATAATATGAATATCGAATATCTGCTTGTGTATTCCAAAGGAAGAATTCAGATAACAAGTTTATATACTTTAAAAAAAATATTTCCTCATTTTTAATTTTAAACTTGGTATAGTTAAACTTGAAATGAATACAAGTTTATAATAATTATAAAATAATACTTGCCACTCTTTTCCTTGAATACTATGACTGCTGCTTATCAGGATCCATAACCTTCTAGAATTGTGACAAATGGTCCAGTTAAATAAGTAGCAAAAATAATTTGTAATAGAAGTGTTTAATTGTAGTTAAAATCAACAATTTAGCTGTAAAGTTTTTATAAATTTCAAAATTAAGTTAAATGATATGACGTTTTAATGTTCCCAAATATCACACAAATCCTCCGTTTGGCTACAGTAATCTTTTGTAATAAACCGGATATGAACTTTAATCCCGATTCCGAGTAGAATGTAAGGTGCATCCGATAAGAAATCCTGGAAAGCTCTGCGCACACAATCCTCGTAGTTTTTCCCTCCATCATCGTCACCTCCATTATTTCCTCCACGTAGAATGATAACCACATTAACAATCCACCGGACAATCCTTAACTGGACAATGACGACCAGGGCGTCAAGTACCGCACTGCTAATAATCTCTGCAGCTTTTCTTCTGGAGAATACCTCGGGCTTATCAAGGTCGTCGATAAGCTCGGTGAGTTGGGCAAGGCAAAAATTGAAAATGAAGTAGACAGCAAAACAGACAAAATAAAAGTCACCCGGAAACGGTCGTCTCTTTTTCCAAATTTCGGTAGTTTTGATAACCAAAATGGATATTAAGCCACCAATGAAAATTAATACTTTGCCACGGAGGGAAATTATGGAGGAATCATTCCCTCCGACATCACCCTCCTTTAAACACAACTCGGCTTGAAGCGCCATATGGAGGTTATCTGGATAACGGCAGCTGAAATAATTCAGGTAGTTAGAGTGGATCTTCATCATGAAAAAAACGGTCAGGCTAAAAGAAATAGCGTCCAGAATGGTGAAAAGGATCAGATGAAATATTTTCAAAATTAATATTTTCCAACGGTCCAACGGTTTTGGGTAGATCTTGTCCTCCCCCAGGGGATCATATTTTGGGAGAAGGGATTGGTGCTTATCTAAAAAACAAGAACAAAAAATATTTTTAATGCGAAGGTAATGGCAATTAGTTAATCGTTACTTACATTTAGTCAGCATCCTTTTTCTTCAAATTAAATATATTTTTTCACGTTATATATTTTTGAGTAACAAGCTCTTGTTATGCGGTTTATGTGTTGAGAAATTGTGAAAAAAGAAATCTGAAAATGATGAGTTTCACACCGACCATCACTCTGATATTTTATCCTTGACCGTTTTCATTGTTGTTGTTGTTATTGTTGCCCAGAAGATTTCAACAAACAACTTACACAAGTAGGTATTACGATATATTTTTTCTTGTGAAAAGGTGTAGCCTCCTTTCCTGCAGCAATAAATCTGAATGAGAATCCCAACAAAAGAGAAAAAAAATATACGAAGGATGCAATAAGTAATCAAGACCTTCACCCTTGCAAAATAAATGGGAGTAGTTTTTCCTCCAGGATCACCTCCATTTCCTCCACAATCAAATGAAAATAATGACTTAGTTTATGCTTTTTGGGGTGAACTGGGGGAAAAAAATAATATGTACAGAGGAAGAATTCAGAAGAATTTGTGTATTTACTTTTATTTAAATATACTTATTTTGTTTGGAAATAATCGTTGTTATTACAAACTTTTAAAAAAAATTCATCAGAAATATAATTTCTGATTTTCACAATTGAAAACTCGTGTAATAAGTATGATCTGACATACAATTCCGACTCCCATTAAAATCCAGGGCGCATCCGATAAAAAGTCCTGATAAGCCCTGTGCACACAACCCGAGAAGCTTTTCCCTCTAGGACAAATATCATTATTGTCATCATCTCCATAATAATTTTCTTCACGGAGAATAACCAACACATGAACAATCCAACGGATAATCCGTAACGCGCCAATAATTACAAAAGCGTGAACCACCGCAACGATAATCATCAATGAAGCATTTTTCACGGAGAGCTTATCTTCATAGATAAGCGTAGAGAAATGCGTAGTGGCGAAATGGATAATAGAATATGTTGCTAAACAAGCATAATAAAAGTCGCCACTTAAAATTCTGCGCCTTTTCTTGCAAATCCCGGTATTGATAACCAAAATGGTTATCAAGCCACTGATAACAATTGCAAGAGGAATACGGAGGGGAATATTGGAGGAGTCGCTATCATCCTTCCAACACCACTTTGGTTGAATCTCGTGAGAAGTATCGCCTTCATAAATGTAGCTTATAATGCTCCATAAGAATATGGGATGGAAAAAAACCGTAAAAATTATTGTGGAGACAACCGTAAAAAAGTTGAAAATTGTGAGGAGGACGAAATGAAATATTTTAAAGAGGAGCTGCTTTCCCGGTGATGGATGGTGGGTTTCCTCCAGGAGGGGGACATTCTTGACGGAAGGAGGGATGGAGTTGGTTTTCTCTAAAACAGGCAAATATTTATTTTGTTTATGTGGTTATATTTTTAATTAAGGGAAAAACAATTAAATTATTACTGACCTTTAGTCACCATCCTTAATTAAATGTAAAAAAATGTTTTAAAATAAAATTCAGAATTTAATTTTCAAAACAAAATTACTCTGTATATTTATTCCGTAAGAAAACTTTTAACGTGTGAAGCATGTATTATTATGTGGCAACAGGTGTGGTTGGCCTGTCCCTTTTTTTCTTATGAACCAGGTAGAAATTCTGAGAAAAAAGGTTTTTCTCCGTACATGGAATTTCTTACACCACGCGGTGACGGCATCACCGGGATTTCATTGCCTTCTATCAGCAGGGTCAAGTTATGTCAGAGGGGATATTTTTGGTGAAATTATCGAAAATTTCAGTCAGCATGGCAACCCGGGATTTTTTTTAGGACTTCAGGGACATTTGTAAGAATTTCCATGTACGGGTTCCATACAGCATATCGCTTATAATTATTATGAATATATGATGAGCGTTTTTTTATAATATGATTAAATAAATTGTTTTCTGGATGATAACCCTTGACACATTTTTTAATATAACATGTAATAATTTAATCCAACCAAATTCCCAAAAGTAATTTTATTTTTTTAAAGGACACCTGATTCAAAATGGGCGGCCCTAAATAAACTGCTTCGCACAAGTTTTCCTTTTCGGTGCAGTAAAACTGCGTAAATATATTGCACCCAGTTATAATCCCGATTCCCAGAAAAATGTAGGGTAAATCCGATAAAAAGTCTTGGAAAGCCCGTCGCCCACAATCCGAGTAACTTTTCCCTCCAGGTGGAGTAGTTTCATCGTTATCATCACCGCCATCATTTTCTCCACGGAGGATGATAAGCACATTAACGATCCATCGGATGATCCGTAACTGGATAACGATTATAAAAACGCGGAGGATCGAATCGAAAATAATGTCGGCACAATTTTTCCTGGAGAATTTCTCCGACTTATCAGGATGGTCCAAGATAAGCATGCCGAATTGCACGAAACAAAACCAGACGAGATGATAGACAGCGAAAGAAATGTAATAAAAGTTTCCGGTAAAGAACCGTCGCCTCTTATTCAAAATACCGGTATTGATAACCACTAGGGTTATCAGGCAAACCGTGGAAATTAATAGTAGGGCGCGCAGGGGGATTATGGGAGATTCCTCGTTTAAACACCAATCCATGCGAAGGTCAGCGGAATAATGGCAGATGGAATCGTGCAATATTTTGGAGTTGAACAGGAGCACTGAGTGGACAGTTACGAGGGCGGAAATCAAGTCCAAAATTGTAAGGAGGATGAAATGAATTATTTTGAAAATTATTTGCTGTCTAGGTGGTATTGGAGGGGTTTCCTCCAGGAGGGGGTCATCATTGGAGGAAGGGGGTTGTGGCTTATCTAAAAAAACCAAAAAAATAGATAATAAATTTTTATTTTTTGGAATGTGTGCCTGGTTTAAGTTTAACCGGTTAATTATTATTACTCACCTGTAATTAGCATCCTTTTTAATTAGGATAAACAGGACAACTTGAAAAATAATTAAAATGTAATTCCCAAAATAAAATTATTTGGAAAGGTTGGTTTTACAACGTGAAGCTGGTGTGAATGCACAAAAATTGAAGAAATGCATTACCTACATAGGTATGTATTGTATTTTTTCTGATGCTTTCAGTAGAATAATTTGGTTTGCTTTGCTAAAAGTTTAACATGAGTGGGATATATTCTTGTGATCCCTTATTTCTTTGAAGGGCCATCATCCCTTAAGGGTGGTTTTTAAGGGTGGGCAGCATCTGACAATGAAATTCACACAAAAAGCATGAAAATAATTCGTTTAATCGTTTCGTCAGCCATAAATTTAAATTGAATGTACTTTTGACATTAAGTTAACCTACAACAGGATGTAGACGTTATTTATCATTTTCTTTATTCATTCACAATAAAACTTTCACATGTCGCTTTATTGCACTTGCAGACATGACGTGATTTAAAGCTGCTGCAGTTATGAATCTTAATTGTACATACATTATTCAAATGTAATTTTTCACTGCAAACTGCAAAAAAAATATTTTTGAGAATTTTAAATCAGCTATTTAGTATTTTATTCGGTTATTCATGTATAATTTAGATTCATCTGGAACATCTGGACGAAATTGAACTCGTGGACTTATGGACAATGCAATAATTCTGCAGTAAATTCTTCTTCCCTGGAAACTGACATTGACCAATGATGTTGCATCATATGTATTACCATATTATTGTTAATGCATACCTGAGAATATTTAAACTGGTATATATTTTATGAAGTATTTAAAAACGTAATCAGTAGTGCTTTTGCAATACGGAATAGTATTTGAAACGACCAAATTAATTACAACCGAAGCAAAAATGAAATTGGTTATAATTTTTGCAGCTGCACTCCTCGGGACTTGCAATGCAGGTAAAACAATTTTAGCTCCATAATGTTTTACGATTATATTTCTGAAACTAATTCAATTTTTTCCCATTCAGTGCCAAATAATAATACAAGGCTGAGCATCCGGTTAAACGAATATATATACTTTAGCAACACGGAAGAAACTGTAAGATTATAAACCATTCCCGAAACTCAATTTTAATATGATTTTTATAGAAATTTTTATTGAAACTAATCAGATCTGTTATATTTAATTTTTAGCTATCTCGGGCGGATGCACTTACGTATTGTACAGAGCAAGGTGGTGAGCTGGCACAAGTTTCGAACAGATTTCTGTACAACCAAATCCGTGTCGCTGCTTCAGAGCGAGGATGTATGCAAAAATTTTAATATATTTTTTTCAGTTTTCAATGAGTCAGCAGTTTAATTTCCTATTTTTGCTTTAATTGTTTTTTTTATTAGCATATTGGAT